>PVJI01003186.1:24139-128893 GCA_004026765.1 Micronycteris hirsuta
AGCCATCAGAGAGATGCAAATTAAAACCACAATGAGATACCACCTCACACCAGTCAGAATGGCCATCATCAACAAAGCAACAGATAACTGTTGGAGGGGATGTGGAGAAAAGGGAACCCTACTGCACTGTTGGTGGGAATGCAGACTGGTGCAGCCACTGTGGAAAACAGTATGGAATTACCTCAGAAAACTAAAAATGATCAGTGTTTCTTAATGCAGTCAAATCTGTGCTCACTCTGAAGATCACCAAGTGGCAAATCCTCTCAGAAGCATTGGATATAGCAGAGAGGAGCAAAGTGAGAACACTAATATTGCAAATAGGTCATGAGTTTGCAGTTCATAAAGACTTCAGTCCAGTGATTCTCAAACTTGAACTGGTATCAGGAACACACGGAGGACTAGTTAAAATATGGGCTGCTTACCACTCTTCATCACATGTCCCCACAGTTCTGATTCAGCGGTGGGCCTGGAGATTTTGTGCAGCCACCAAGTTCCCAGGATCTGCTGCTTCAGGTCTGAAACAGTTTGAGAACCACTGCTCTAGTTCCATTTTATGGAATTAGGACACCTGAACTTAACACCAAGGGTAAAGCATAGAGCCCTCTTGATTTCTTTAGAGATACGGGCTGCAAATTGCTGATCAAATTGACTGAAAGTCAAAACACATCAATGAAAATTATCTAAAAATGAAAAGAGGAAGGAAGCCATTGTAGCTGCAGAAATGCTGTCCCCACTCAACTAGAATTTACAGAGGTTAGGCTCAGCCCAGGTTCTCAAGATGTTATCTTTCAAGGAAGGAAAGAAAGGAAAAAGAAAGTTTTATCAGACTTGATGATTATAGAAATAAATGGACCAGACCTCATTCTACCTTTCAATAAATAACTGGCATCACATGAAACCAGACAGAGAAAGGGCAAGTGGGGCAAGCCTGTGGATCACAAGAGCAAGGCCTGTGATTTATCTGTAGGTAAAATAAGGATTTTGGAACACAAGTGCTATGAAACACAGTGATTTTTTAAAAAAAGAAAAGAAAGAAAGGAAAGAAAAGGTAAGCAAAGTAATTGAGAGAAGCAGTGGTCTTGGCAACTGTCACTCTGAAATAGTTTGTCAACTGTTTTATGATGCAGAAGACTGGCTATAGCAGGTCTAAATGTGATTTAATTTTCCACAATTCCACAGGGCACTCCATGCAGAACAAAGATGTGGTTCCTTCCCTAAAGAGCACCCGGTAAGTCATCTGAAACCAAGCCACAGTAAGTGAAGGCCAGCAGATTTCTTTAAAGGAAAAAAAAATTATTAAAATTCAAAGAAAAAAAAACCTCCTTAGATGATTTAGAAAGTGTTATGCATTTATTGAACAAACACTGCTAAAGACATTTCAACAAACTGTGTTTAAAAAGTAATAAATAGCTATTGTGCTTACTTCATAAACTTGTCAGACTGTCTTCATTTTATTTTCCTGAACAAACTGGATTTCTGTACAGCTCATCCCCAGCCAGTTAATAAATACATCACCCTAAAAAGTGCTGTGGTATTAAATTTACAGCAAATAAAATATAGATGAAGTTGCTGTGCCTCAGGTACGTCAAGTGTGATTTAATATCGCACACTCCTCTCATGAGGAGTAAAAGATTACCCGGCTGCTTCCACTGCTAGAAAGGGACCTTTGCCCCTGCATAACAGCCACTCAGCAAATAGCACCAAATGAAGACAGAGAATAACATATAGATTTACCATAAGAAAAAATTGATCTAAATCCATATATCAAATCTGCTGATCAGAGCTCTGCAGAAACACCCAGAACCTTTAGTACACAATTGCAGAAACTTTGGGAAGAAGGGAGACCTTCCTGAAAGTGTATGGGATTTAAAAAAAAATTTTTTTACCTTATTATTATTATTACTTGTACTTTATATTACTGGAACAAAATCTCCTTAGAAGAAAATGCTCTCTAACTTAATGTTTTTAGTGTTAAGTATTTTTTTCTTTCTGTAGGAACCATAGCTCTTTGAGCATTTCAGAGATCAGGAGGATCTTATAAATGAAGGCGTTGTTCCCCAGGGAAATTTCTCAACAATCTGATTTAATTTATATCTTTCTTAAAAGTTCAGTCTAAATGATAAAAATAAAAAAAAAGAAAAAGCTCTCTAAGGAAAACATTTGTTAGCGCAGAAAATAAATTCTTATGATTAACATCTTGCCATTCAGAAAGGCTAGTGACTAAGAGAGTTCTCTGCACTTCAAAGGTATGAGAGAAATGAGTTTTAAAACAAGAGGTAAAAAAGAAGCAAATTGCTGCTGAGCTATTTTTATTTCAAATATATAAAAGTAGAGTTGGTGACTGCCATGGATAAAACTTCAAAGTATGGATTGCCAAGGGTCTTCCTCTAAAGACTGCTATGAAAAAAAAAAAAAATGTTGGCAATTAAAGCAGCTTTTTCCTTTCACCAGGAAAGTGAGGGAAGTGGCTGGTTGTCCCAGGGGCTCCTGGCATCTTTTCTGTTCCCAGGGAGAAGTGTGCTTTTGCAAATTTTAAAAAATCTCTCCAGCTCTGCCTTTGCAAATAAAAGCTGTTGCTGGCTCCCCAAACTGTGACTGCTCCAAGGTTTGAGGTTTTTTTGTTTGTTTATTTGTCTTTCACTGGGCACTTTTGTGCTCAATTGGTAATTGGTTTGACTGAGCCAGAGGTGGGTGGAGACAAGACTGTTTATTTCAAATTTCCACAGTGGTGAGCAGGGAGGTGTTGGCACTAGCCAATGGTCTTTCATAAAAGCTATGATTCTTATATATGAAGTAGGGGAACTATTCCAAAACAGGTGAGAGAAGGGACTGAGTGGGGTGGTTTGGGGGGTGGGGTGTGTCTCTGCATGTGAATGCACATACACACTTATCAAGGAAGCTCTCCTATGAGAAAGGAAAACTTTCTTTAAGGAAGATTAGCAGGACAGGCGTGCATCCCCCTTCTCACACTAGCCCAGATTTTATAGTGACTTGGCCAAGGCAGGGCAACGCTCTCGAGTGACAGATGTGCCTGCTTCAGGAGCTCCCCCAGCCTGGCTCCTGCTCCCTTCTCAGGGTCAGCTGCTCCACCAGAGCCAGGCTGGTCCCTTTGTTTGCATCAGTGGGGAGGGCGGGAGGTGGGTGACTAAGTGGTGATGGGAAAGAAAAGAGCCAGTGACAGGGAAGAGGAAAAAAGGAAGATGAACTCTTTATTCTTGGGATGATTTTATTTTTAAAATACATATGTGCATGTTGTGAACCTAGAGAGGAGAGATGGAGACAACTGCCAAGAATTTAGCAGTCATGTGGGCACAGGAAGTTTTCAATGGTACAAAGTGTCCAACCCCATGATAGCCTGCTAGTGGTTGTCTCTCCCCTAGACTGACCAGACAGGGAAGGGTTAGAGTTTAGTTAACAGAGGAAAGGAAAATAATGCCTGAATTTTAAAATAACAAAATATTTTCCAAAGGCTAATTTCCCCTATTGCTCCATTTTATTTTTATTTTTTGTTTATCTTCTCATCTACATCTTACAGATTATCCTGTCAACTATTTTTCAACATGGAATTTGTTCCTTATAAAACAACTGGTAGGCCTGTGTTGCTATGAACTTCCCTCTCAGGACTGCCTTCGCTGTGTCCCATAAGTTTTGGACTGTTGTGAGTTCATTTCCATTAATTTCCAGAAACTTTTTTGTTTCTTCCTTAATCTCATTCTTGACCCATTCATTGTTTAATAGCATGGTATTCAATCTCCATGAGTTTGAGTGTTTGGGTTTTTTTTCCTTGACGTTGGTTTCTATTTTCAGTCTCTTGTGGTTGGAGAAAATGCTTGATATGATTTCAATTTTCTTGAATTTGTTGAGGCTTGTTTTGTGTCCTATCATGTGGTCTATCTTTGAAAATGTTCCATGTGCATTTGAAAAGACTGTGGATTTTGCTTCTTTGGGATGGAAGGCTCTCTCTCTATATATCACTTAAGTTCATTTCATCTAGGGCATTGTTCATGCCACAATATCTTTGTTGATATTTTGTTTGGAAGATCTGTCCATTTTTGACAGTGGGTGTTAAAATCCCCTACTATAATTGTATTGCTGTCGATATCTTTCTTGAAGTCCTCCAAGATTTTCAATTAAGGACAATCTAACTATAGCCAGAGGGGAGAGGGAGAGGGGACAGTGGAAAGAAGGGTTTTCAGGAACTACTATAAAGGACACATGGACAAAACCAAGGGGGAAGGTGGAAGCAAGGGACGGAGGTGGGTTTGGCTGGGTGGGGGAGTGGTGGGGAGAAAATGCAGACAATTGTAATTGAACAACAATAAAGTAATTAAAAAAAAAAAAAACCTACTTGTGTTCCCAGGGCATTTTGTGCTAATCTTGCCCTGCAGTGGCAACAAGAGCCCTACCTGAGGAGGTAGTGAAGGAAACCTCTTCAATTAAGAACCTTCAGTTTCCATCCAAAGCATGTTGAAAAGATCTATGAGCAATATTGACTTGCATTCTGAACTTTATTTGCATAACTAGCTTTTGCAGAAATAAACTTGACTCACTGGACTTTATCCTATGGAAATTTATTAGCATTTCAAAACAACTAGTAAGTGACCATTTATTTTCTAATTTTTTTAAAAGCTAGCAATACCATTAATTTTTTTTCTTTTATGAATCCTGGTAATGGCTATTTACTTGCAATAAACTGGTATGACACTGTCAGTGACATAGCACCTCTGCATACTATAGCAATTTTGTTTTCAACAGGGCAAAATACAGACCTCTGAAATTTTCTATGACAAAGCAGATTACAGATGTCACTCAAAATCATGCAACTCCTGATGCTTCCGGTCACCAGTACTACTTCTTGTTTTTGCCTTCATTCTGCAAAGACACTTCCCTGGAATGTACCCACTTGACACCAATGTATACCTGAGTAGAAATGGTTTTAGCATTTACCTATCTAATTCAAACACTTCCCCTTGGTACAGTCCTACTGCCAAATTAATTTGCAACTGATAGTGTTTTTTTAATTTACTTCAGGTGAATCGAGCTTTTTGTTTTTTAATTCAAATTAAAACTCAGGTCATCTCCTGGTGTATTTTTTTAATAGACTTTATTTTTTAGAACAGTTTTAGATTCTTCCTAGGTATCTTTAATACTGTCTTTAAATTTGTTTTCTCCATTCAATGAATGTCAGTGACAATATTTGGAAATAATAAACTATGGCTTTAAGCCTACATAATTAGAATTCATAGCCCCTAAACAATGATAAAGGAAAAAATGTCACACAGAATTTTATTGATGCTATATGACTAAAAATAAATTTACTTGAAATATATAAAATAAGATGGAAATACAGGTCATTAGTATTTATAAAAGATCTAGATTGGCCCTGGCTGGTGTGGCTCAGTTGACTGAGTGCCGGCCTGTGAAACAAAGGGTCTCCAGTTCAATTCCCAGTCAGGGCACATGCCTGGGTTGCAGGCCAGGTCCCCAGTAGGGACACACAAGAGGCAACCGCGTATTGATGTTTCTCTCCCTCTCTTTCTCCCTCCTTTCTTCTCTCAAAAATAAATAATAAATAAAAATTTTTTAAAAGAAATAGATTGTTTTATTTGTTTGAGGACAAAGCTTAAAAATGAAATTGCTAGATCAAAACGAAGGTACATTTTTAGAATACTTACTATATGTACACATGCACAAGCACAAATAATCCTCTAAAAGGATGTCCTTATTAATACTTACATCCATCTAGGACAGAATGTCTGTTTTCAGAAACATGGAAAATGCTGATTATTCTCATTCTTTTAAATCTGTTTTAAATAGTATCTTACTGCTTTTATTTGCAATTGGTTGATATCTGCAGTTTGAAATTTTTCACATATGTTTTCCTTGTTGAATTCTTCATGAACTTATCTCATTTGCCTGTTGAGATGGTCACCTTTTATCTGTTGTTAATACAGAAAAGCCCTTTTGTATATTATGAATGTTAATCTACTATTATTATTTAGTTGCAAGAACATTCTTCAATTCTGTTTTGCTTTCTATCTTTAAAACTTATTTTTCTTTGTCTGTTTGCTATTATGGTATATAAAATGGGGTGAGATTGCTTAATTTTTGTTTATTATAATATGTTAAAATATATTGGATTTTCCTTCACACTCTTTGCCTCCAATGTAAGGTATACTTTCCTTCTCAATTTAAAATTATATATCCATCTATATTTATTTTAATATTTTGTTCTATTAATCTGACTATTATTGCATACAGTCAAACTATTTCAGATTTATAGTATATTTTAGTATCTGTTAAAATACTAAATACATTTAGTATTTACGTTCCTCATTCCTATTTTCAAAATTCCTCTTGCATTCTGGAGTTTAGCCTTACTAGTAGATTATTTAGAATAATGTTAAGTTCCAAACTCTAACCAAGGTTTTACTTTTATTAAATTTATTTTTTATTATAAAAAAGTCAATATTTTTATCACTATTGAGTTTTTCCATCCAATAATACTGTAATTACTTTATTTGTATAAGCTTTTTCTATCATGTTACTCAGTAGAGTTTTAGTTTCTCATGTCAGTCAAGTATTCTTCTTTCCAACATATTCCTGGATATAGGATTTTTATACCATTTTTAATATTTATTGTAATTCTAGAAGAAAATTATTACATCTTATTTTTATGTTCTTACCAGGCAAAGTTTCCTGATACCTGTCCATTTCACTCCTTTTTATTTTACAAGTTTATAATCATGTCCAATTAATAATTTTATCCCTTTTTTTAATATTTACATGCCATATTTTGATTTCTTGCTAATTGCATTAACTGACTTTTTGAAAAATTAAAAAAACAATAATAATGGTGGGCATCTTTGCCTTCTCTGGTATTAAAGGAAATATATTTACTGCTTCACCATAGAACACAAAGCTATTTTGATTTGAGTCATTCTATGTCCATTTTGCTATAAGTTGTTATAATCAATCAACAAACAAGTGTTGGCAAAGATATGGAAAAAAAGTTCACTGTTGGTGGGAATGCAGATTCGTGCAGTCACTGTGGGAAGCAGCATGGAGTTAACTCAAAAAATTAAAAATGGAACTGCCTTATGACCCAGTGATTCCACTTCCGGTAATTTATTCAAAGAAACCCAAAACACACGTTTGAAAGAAATATACACCCCTATGTTCATTGCAGCATTAATTACAATAGCTAAGATTGGCAGCAGCCCAAGTGCCCGTGAGTATAAGAGCAGATAAAAAAAGCTGTGGTGCTGCCCTAACCCAGTGGCTCAGTTGGTTGAAGTATAATCCATGCACTAAAAGACTGCAAGTTTTATTCCCAGTCAGGATGCAAAGAGGAGGCAACTCATTAACTTTGCTCTCTCGCATAGATGTTTCTCTCTCTCTCTCCCTCCTTCCTTTTTCTCTAAAATCAGTAAATACATATCCTCAAGTGAGGATTAAAAATGTTTTAAAATTTAAAAAGTTGTGGTACGTTTATACAATTACTCAGCCATAAAAAAATCTTACGTTTTGCAACAGCATGGATAGACCCAGAGATTATTATGCTAAGTGAAATAGGCCAATCAGAAAAAGACAAATTCCATATGATTTCACTTATATGTGGAATATAATGACCAAAATAAACTAACAAACAAAATAGAAACAACCCTGGCCAGCTGGCTCAGTTGGTTGGAGCATAGACACCAAAAGCTTGAGGGTTCAATCCCAGTCAGGGAGTTGCAGGTTCAATCCAGGTCAAGGAACATGTAGGAGGCAACTGATTGATGTTTCTCCTCATGTTGATGTTTCTCTCTCTCTCTTTTTCTGTCTCTTTCTCCCGTCCCCCCACAAAATAAAATCAATAAACATATCCTCAGGTAAGGATTAAAACAAAAAAAGACAAAATATAAACAGATTCATAGAACCCTGGCTGGTGTAGCTCAGTGGATTGAGCGCAGGCTGGGAACCAAGCGGTCCCGGTTTGATTCCCAGTCAGGGCACATGCCTGGGTTGCGGGCCAGGTCCCCATGAGGACCATGTGAGAGGCAACCATACATTGCTGTTTCTCTCCCTCTCTTTCTCCCTCCCTTCCCCTCGCTCTCTAAAAATAAATAAAAATAAAATCTTAAAAAAAAAAAACAGACTCATAGAGATGGAGAACAGACTGACAGCTGTCAGAGGAAAGAGGGTTGTGGGGCTGGGTGAAAAAAGTGAAGAGATTAAGAAAAAAAGTCAAGGAACATGTATAAATGACCCATGGACAAAGATAAAGGGGAGGAGGATTGAATGTGGGAGGTGTGGAGTGGCTAGAGCAGGGGAGAGTAATGGGGGGGGGATGGGGACAACTGTAATTGAACAACAATAAAAAATTTTAATTAAAAAAAAATGCCCTGGCTGGGTGACCCAGTCAGTTGGAGCATCATGCTGTTCACCAAAAGGTTGCAGGCACAATCCCAAGTCAGGACAATACCTACGTTGTGGGTTTGATCCCCAGTCAGGCTGCATGTGGGAAGCAGCTGATCAATATTTGTTTCTCATATGACTGTCTCTCTCTCTCTCTCTTCTTCTTCCCCTTTCTCTCTCTCTAAAATAAATAAAACCATATTTGGGGGAGAGGATTTAAAAAGTCACCATCTCACAGACAGACAACAGTATGGTAATTACCAGAGAGAAATAAGGGTGAGGGGAGGTAGGAGAGTGTATAGAGGGGATAAATGGTGATGGAAGGAGACTTAATTTGGGGTAGTGAACACACAATACGATATACAGATGATATATTATAGAATTGTACCCCTTAAACCTGTGTAATTTTATTAACTAATGTAACCCCTACAAATTCAATTTAAAAAAACAGATGTTGAATTTTGCATTATGATCCATTGGACTCTCTGAGATAATGTTTTTCCTTTCCATAGATATAATAAATTATACTAATATATTTGAAAACACTGTTCCAATCCTGGTATAAGCCTTAATTAGCAAGGACAGTAAAAATTCTAAAATATTGATGAATTGATTCTAGTAATATTTTACTTAGGAATTTTATATTTATACTTGAAAGTGACATGTGTCTATATTTGCCAAGGATGAGGAGATTGCAAAAGTCAGCAAGGCTATAGTTAAGATGGCAAAGAACTTTAACCTGGGTTTGGATGATGATGACACTGAGGAGATCCTAGAAGTGGCTTCTGAGGAATTAACTAATCAAAAGTTGCTGGAACTTGAAAAATAAGGCAGAGCTAAGAGTCATGAGAAAAGGAAACTTCAAAAGAAGAGGGGAAAAAGGACCGCCAAGAAAACTCAGTGAAGGATATAGCAGAAGCTTTTGTAGATCTCAACAAGCTTCTTTAAAAGTTTAAAAACGTGGGCCCAACACCAAAGGTTTTCATTAATATAGAGGAATATTCATGGAGCATTATGTGCTTATAAGCAAATCTATGATAAAAAAAAAAGAAACAAACAAACCAAGCAAACCACCATGGTCACAGTCCTGAAAGGAGTGACACCTCCTCAAGAAGAGGCTCAGGCAGGTCCTTCAGAAAGTGTTTTATAAAAAGGCATTGTCATTATAAATGACAGATCCATGTGCATTATCGCCCCTGAAGACTTTTTAGTGGAACAAGATGTGGAGGTAGAAGACGGTGATATTGATGATCCTGGCCCTGTCTGTATAGGTCTAGGCTAATATGCATGTTTGTATCTTAGTTTTTAACAAAAAAAATTAACAGGTTAAAGATTTTTAATGAAAAAGAGAAAAATATTATAAATAAGCATATGAAAATAAAATTGTACAACTGCACAAAGTGCATTTTAAGCTAAGAGTTATCACAAAAAAGTAAAAAAGTTTTTAGAAATTTTATAAAATAAAAAATTACAGCCTTAGCCATGTGGCTCAGTTAGTTGGAGCATCATTCCGTATACCAAAAATGTTGCAGGTTAGATCCTTGGTCAGGACATGGGCAAGAGAGAACTGACTAATCGCTCTCTCCAACTGCCCCTGCCCTGTCTTTCTCTTTAGAAGAAATAATTATGTCCTTGGGTGAGGATTTTTTTAAACGTTTTTTTAAAAAGTTATAGTAAGCTAAGATTAATTTATTTTTGAAGAAAGAAAAAAATTGTACAGCCTGTGTACAGTGTTTATAAAGTCTACACTAGTGTACAATAATGTGCTAGGCCTTCACATTCACTCACCACTCATTCACTGACTTACCCAGAGCAACTTCCAGTCCTACAAGCTCCATTCATAGTAACTACCTAATAAAGATGTATCATTTTTTATCTTTTATACTGTATTTTACTGTACTTTTTTCTATGTTTAGATATTTAGATACACAAACACATATCATTGTGTTACAAATGCTTACAAAACTATGATACTGAGTACTGTAATATGCTGTACAAGTTTGTAGCCTAGAAGTAATCGGCTATGTATAACATACAGTCTAGGCATGTAGTAGGTTATATCATTTAGATTTGTGTAAGTGCCCTCTATGAGGTTCATACACTGATGGAAATTCCTCATATTGCCTTTCTCAGAATGTATCCCTACCATTAAGTGACCCCTGACTATAATGGAAGAAGAAGTCACCTAGGTAGAGAGAAATGAATGCCTGGCTTCAGATCTTCAAAGGACAGGCTGACTCTCTTGTTAGAGGTTAATGCAGCTGGTGACTTTAAGTTAAAGCTACTGCTCAAGAATTGTGCTAAATCCACTCCACCTGTGCTGTATAAATGGAACACCAAAACCTGAATGACAGCACATCTGTTTACAACATGATTTACTGAATATTTTAAGCCCACCATTGAGACCTTCTACTCAGAAACAAAATAAAAGATTCCTTTCAAAATATTACTGCTCATTGATAATGCACATGGTCACCTAAGAGCTCTAACGGAGCTGTACAAGGTTAATGTTGCTTTCATACCTGCTAACACAATATCCATCCTGTAGCCCATGGATCAAGGAGTAATTTTGACTTTCTAGTCTTATTATTTAAGAAATACACTTTGTAAGACTACAGCTACCATAGATAGTTGTTCCTCTGATGTATTTGGGCAAAATAAATTTTTAAAACTTCTATAAAGGAGTCACCATTTTAAGTGTCTTTGGGAATATTTGTGGATTCATGGGAAGTGATCAAAATATCCACATTAACAGGATTTTAGAAGAAGTGGATTCCAAAACTCATGGATGACTTGAGGGGTTTAAGACTTTGGTGGAGAAAGTAACTGCAGATGTGCCAAAAATAATAAGAGAATGAAAATTAGAAGGGGAACCTGAAGATGTGACTGAATTACTGCAGTCTCATGGTACAGCTTCAATGGATGAGTTGCTTCTTTTAGATGAGTAAAGTGGTTTCTTGAGATAGAATCTACTCCTGGTCATGATGCTCTGAAGATTGTTGAAATGACAACAAAGAATTTAGAATATCTCATAAACTGAGTTGACAAAGCAGAAGCACGGTTTAAGAAGATTGACTCCAATTTTGGAAATCCTACTGTGGATTAAATGCTATTAAAGAGCATCTTATGCCACGGGGAAATTGTTCGTAAAAGAAAGTCAATCAATACAACAAATTTCAATGCGGTGTTAAGAAATTTCCACAGCCACCCCAACTTTAACAACCACCACCCTGACCAGTTAGCACTAACCACATTGAGACAAGATCCTCCACCAGCAAAAAAAATATGACTTGCTGAAGACTTAGATAATGGTTATCACATTTTAGCAATAAAGTATTTTTAATTAAGGCATGTACATTTTTAGATATAATGCTATTATATACTTCATAGACTCAATATAGTGTAGATATTTTTTTAAACCAAGAAAAGAATTGTGTGCCTTGCTTTATTGTGGTGGCCTGGAACTAAATCCACAATATCTCCAGGGTATGCCTGTATAAAACATGAGACCCTGGATTTAGGACAAATAATAGTGCATTACTCACGATAGCAGTAGCCATAGTATCGGTATTTGCATGGGTTCCCTAAGCTCCAGTTCCTACAAGGTGACACAAAGAGGATCACATGACACCTATATGTACTGTGAGCTGTGTGACAAGAGAGGAACCCTGAGTTTAGAGGACATGAATATTTTATAATGGACACTGAGTCTGCCTGCTCTTTGCTCCCGAGTAAAACATTATCTTAACTATATTACCAGCATCCATGAAACTATGGCAGACTAATTTGTTAGCTTGCATATAAGGTAAAATCATCTTTGCTGCAAATGGAGATATCTTCCCCTATGTCCCAAGAGTGTTTGTTATATGACACCCTCGATAACGTTGTCCAGAATGAAGGCAGCCAGCGCCTTTGTTTACAAGCTATCCAGAAACGTGAGAGGTCCATGGAGATTTGGCTCACAACAGTAAAGTTCTAAAAACCATGACTTGGAATTACAACTTTTCCATGTTCTCTGAAACATTGTTCAAACTATTTACTGTTTATGAATGAGAAGTGATTCATAAAAAAAAAAGCCTAGGAAAGTGGTCACTAAGTTTGGATGCTTGTTTTGGGGGGGGAATATATAGAATATAAACTTAATGGCATTTTGGAAGGAAAATAAGGAAAGTTTTGTACATCATATTTCCAGTCATCTTTTGCTGCCTATAAGCTCACCCAAAATTTAATGACTTCGAACGACAATTTACTATTATTTCTCGTGGTTCTTGGCACAGTGGGGCTGTTGCTGCTTAGAGCCTCTCTCATGTGTTTGCTGCCACATAGTGGCAAGGGCTTAATTTTCTGAAAAAGTGAATTTCTTGAAATTTACTGAAAAAGTGAATGGCTTCTTCACTTTTGTTGTTGATCCTTGGGCTGGGATGGCTGGAATACTGTGGTCCTGGTCAGCGATGGCTCTTTCTCTGTATGTGGCTCTTGACTAGCTGTGCTTCCTGATAGCATGGTGATCATAGCATGGTCAAGCTCCCTGCAGAGAGATGGTTCCATGAGACTAAGCCTGAAGCTGCACCTGCAAGTCTTCCTGGATCCTTGCCTCAAGGGTCCCACTGCATCACTTCCATCTCCTTCAATGAGTGACAGAGGGCAGCCCAGATACTTGGTGGGAAGGGACTCACACTGGGTATGAGTAACAGAACAGATGGCTCATTGTGGGCCTCACTTTAATAATGGAGAATGAACTGTGCGTCCATACACGCACTTATGTTTTTATGGCACGTGTTACACATTCAGGAAAGAACTATTGATCTAGAATCAGAAGCGCCAAGCTTGAATTCTGATTTTTGATACTTAATGACTATGCAATCTTAAAGAAGTCATTTGTCTTCTTGAGGCCCATTTTCTCATCCTTAATGTAGCAATAATATTACCTCACACACAGGTAGAAAGTGAGGAATGCTTAAGATGATTGAACACACTTTGAAAACCTGCTGAAAATATACTTCTGAATACTATAGCTTAATACAGACAAAATTCTTCTCTTGGCTTGCATATTTTTGAAATTCTAATTTTTATAAAATGAAATATGCCCTTCTATTTAACTCACGCAAACATAGTCCAGAAAGTTTAAGTAAACACAGAGCTTGCTTATGTTTCACAGCATCTCCATTCTTTCCAGCTTTCTTGAATCTGCATACAAGGAAGAAGGATATACAGAGCCTCACTCAACAGGTGATATTGAGCTTCTGTCTGTCACAGGGTGACAAGAACCCACAGGAATATAAGGGGTGGTGGCCAGCCCCAAAATTGTACTATTAAATTTCAGTCTGTCCAAGGACAGTCATCTCTTTCCAGCAGCAAGTGCTTGTCCCAGAAACTATGAAAACACAAAGCATTATAAAATAGACCATCACATAGGACACCATAAGTTATGGCAGCCAAATATTCCATCATTCGCTTATGCTAAGAAGAGTTGTCTGTCCAAGAGAAGAAAATACAACACCAAAATTTCTTTTCTGATTTTTTTCTTCACTTTCTTGTCCACTTCAGGACAAGCTAGAAGATAGCATTATTTAATTATGTAATACCTTTTTTAATTTTATATATTTAAATGTTTCTTGGAGCTACCCAGCATAAGAAAAAGGAATCCATTTCAGGGAAAAAAGTGAGATAATCATTTTTTTGTGCCATACAGATGGATGAATGAAAATAGTGAGGAAATTGTACATAAAACAAAATACAGAGAAACAAATATATTTTCACCTTGATTTCCATCATAATTTCAGGTTGTAATACTCATGGGAACTTGATCTAAAATGCAATAGAATTCACCTTTTAGAATCTTTCCATCCACTCCCAGGAATGCCCTGCCTTTATTGGCATGCATTTCATGTACACGCAATTCCCTTTAGTCAGCCTCTAGTGGAATAACTAGTCAAATAAATAATCAGTCCATGGGATCATGACACACTCAATAAATGTAACATATATTACAGTGTACCGCTCACTGAATTGCCATTTGTTTAGAAGTTTTAAGCACTCTATCAGTCTTATATGTACACGTACACAGTAGCAACACTGTTTTTCCAGATATCCAGCAGAATTTAAAAGCTCAGACAACCACACAGAGGCTACTTTGGACTGAATGTAGCCTAAACCACTTTATTTTCATCACACAGTTATGGAACAATCAGTGCAGAGTGAAAGAGTCTCATTGTCTGTTTATAAGGACTTCCTATCAGTGCCTTTTTTAGTAGCACCCATTAATATAGGTGTTAATTATAATAGTTTTCTAAGGTGGGAAGAGAAAAAAGGAATGGAAAGAACGCATACCTGCAAAACAATTTCTATAATTTCTGGAAGTTTTCCTTTATCTTCCACTAGCAGAAAAGCCAGATTGACTCACAATTTGTATATAGCTAGAAGATGATAGATTGATTGATAGATGATAGATATATAGATATAGATACACTGAAGAACTCCCATTATTTTTAAGTGCACAAAATAGAAACCATCCTAAATAAATATGCACAGGTCAACGTTGATTTATTATCATTGAGAAAGGAACTTCTAGGTCGACAGAATTCATTCCCTGTGACCTTGTCGTTGGCTTATGTACTTACTTATTTATTCAACATTACTTGTGTCAAGAACTAAAGAAAGGATCCAGGTGTGAAAAGCATAGTCCCTGTTTTCAAGTAGCTCATGATCTAGACGGGTAGAAGGACATACAAGCTCAAAATTTTTATTCAGTTCAGTAAGAGTTATAATGGGGTCACAATATTGTGGGTGTTCTAGAAAGAGAGATTTAAGTCTATGGCAAAAGGAATGTGGAGTGGCATGTGCAGATCAAGGATCAGAAAACAAGGAAAACCATTAAATAGATGAAGGAAATGTTAGAAGAGACTCTCCTAGTCTGAAGCATCTATGCCAACAATATGACAAAGTCACAGAGTTATAAAACAGCCTGATGTATTTGGAGGAGCTGCAGAGAGCCCAGGAAGCCAAGGATGGAAGAGGCATAGAAGATTGACAAGATAGGAGACCAGAGCAGTAAGCCATACCCAGCATCTTAAATGCCTCATGAGCACACTAGGTGTAGGAGGCCATACATTGAACAATTTCATTGAATTCCACAGATATGCCTTTCATATCTATTTGAATAAATAAGCTGCAGAGTTTTCTTTCTTTCTTAAAAAATAGATTTAATTTATTTATTTTTAGAGAGGAGAGGGGAGAGAGAAAGAGGAAAGAAACATCAATGTGTAAGAGAAACACACATGCCCCTCATCGGTTGATCTCTCACATGGGCTCCAACTAGGGACCAGTTCACAACTGTGCCCTGACTGAGAATAGACTTAGTGACCTTTCACTTTGTGAGGTGATGCCCAACCAACTGAGCCACACCTATCAGGGTGGCTTGTGGGTTTTCTTTATAGCACTTCTTAGAGACCAAAATTGCATCCTATTTCTCTCCATCAAGCTCACGAACTCACAGGTCTACTTGTCAGAGGTTAGGAAGAGGAGTCTTACGGGGTGAATGCCCCAGCTGGTGGAGGGTGGCAGGGATATTCAAATTACATGTGCTACTGAAGAGGAACTAACTTTGTAGTTTAAAAAAATTCCTAATGATTGCCTTTTGTGGAGTGAGTTAACTTTTCAATTTAGGAAGACAAAACACTTGACAATATGTTGAAAAAACGTTTAAAGATGTGAAACTGCCCATGTATTTATAGAAGTCCCTCATATACTATGATACGTGAAAGCAGTTCATGTATTGCAGATGGCACTAATTCCATCAGAAAATTGCATAAAGAGCATGAAAGTCACTAACACGAAGCAAAAAAAAAAAAAAAGCCAAGTCTTCAATTATATTAGAAGCACTAGTCCATTATATTAATCTTTTACACAGCTCCTTCCTATCAAATCACATTAGCAAATCTGGTTTAAACTAATGTGTTATAAAAATCTTATCATTTTTATTAAGTATGAGAGAATTGTGGTTTTGCTTATATTGAATGGTTGGTCTCATTCATCCCTGTATGTCAGATTAATGATAAAGGCAAACTTAGCTGTCCTTTATTTCCTGTTTCTTAATAATAAAGACATGAATCTTATCACTTGGGTTAGAGCAAGTTTGGATTAAGATACAAAAGAATGACAGCAGGCCCCTTACATGAAAACTAGACATTTAAACTTAGAGGCTGGGTTATTCCCTTTCAATTTTATTTTCTCTCAAGCTTCCATAGAGCTGTCAACAAACTTATCAGTGCTTTTCACCTTCTGTAGACTGTGCTTCAACTTGAACATGGCAATTCCACTCCAGAGCAATCCCTAAGAAGTATTACCTCCATTGAATTAAGATACAAAAAGGTTTTCTCACAATTCTGACGAACTGAAACACCTGAGAAGGAAGTTTGTAGCTAAAGATCCTTTCTTCCCCAATGTCACTGTTAGCTGATGACCTGGCTTCCTACTTCACTGAGAAAATCAAAGCACAATTGATCACTCTCTCCTCCTTGCCACTCCTGCTTCCGCTGCCTTTTGGGACACCACACTTTTTTAGGTTTCTTTCTCTCTCCATGGTGGATCTTTCTCAGTTACCATTGCCTCTTCATCTCCCCTCTCTAAGTCTTAATGTTGAACTTCTTCAGGTGCATTCTTTACCATTTTCTCTCCTAAACTGACTCCCTTGATGATCTCACCAGGATTTGCCTACTTGCAGCTTTCCCCATTACAGTCAATATCAACTATATATTTCTAGTTGTTCAAGTCTTAGTCATCTTTGACTCTTCTTTTTTCTCATACCCACATCCACCCCATTAGGAATTCTGCTGGCTTTGCCTTCAAAATGTGTCAAGAACCCAACTTCTCATCACTTCCATGGCTACCACTGTGGTCACAGTCACCACATGCTTGACCAGATTATGTCAGCCTCCTGGCTGGGCACCTTGCTTCTGCCTTTGCTCAGCTAAAAGCCTCACAACTGTCAGGGAAACCTTTAAAAATGAAAGCCATCCATTTTCCAAAACCCTTTGATGGCTTCCCTTTTTACTCACAATAAAACCAAAGTCCTTATAATGGCTACAAAAGCCCTCCATGCCTGAGTCAGCCCCCTGACAGTTATCTCTCTAATCTTGGCTCCCAGTCTCTTCATTACTCATTCTGCTCTTACATCCCAGCTGTGTTGCTACCCTTCAAGGCCAGGCAGGTCCATGGTATTTGTACAGACAGAAAAATATTCACAGAACTGTTGGGATGTCTGGCATGCCTTTATTCATGGATGGGCAAGCCACGCACACTACAAGCTGTGTGTCTATCTGCATGTCTCATGTCGTGTCCCCTGCTCCCCAGCGTGGCACCCATCGTGGCACCTGTCCCCTTGCGTGTCTCTTATCATCATCGCCCCCAGCAGAGAGTCCCTACCTGTTTAAGTGCTAGAGGGGAACAAAGCTGGCAAGATGCCAGAAATTATGTAACATAACATAATTCTGGGCATGCGAGCCCATTTCATGTTATGGGAACAGTTTATCAGATCCAGTCTCAAGGCTACGAGAACACTGGTTATCAGTCCCCTGTGAGGCTATGGGAACACTGTTTCCCTTAGCCACCCAGACACCTGGGTGAGGAAGCCAGACCGCCTCCACTTACACTACACCAGCCTTCCTACTCTTTCTCCAAAACAATGTCTTGTCCTAGGACTTTTGCTCTGGTATTTCTTTCTGCTTGGAACAGTCCTTGCTCCCAGATATCCACATGGTTAACTTCCTCGCCTGCCAGTCTTTTCTTATAGGTCACCTTCCCAACCAGCCTAATGCAGCCATTTGATTTAATACTTCAACCTGCTCATCTGTTCCACTTGCCTCATATTGCTCACCATCCCTGCCTTCTTTGATTTTTTTAAATTACTTTATTGTTGTTCAATTAGTTATCTGATTTTTTATTCCTTTTGTCCTACTTTGCTTTTTTTTCACCATTGCACCCTAATCATATTCTAACATAGTGTGTATGACTCACTTACCTGACATGTTTACTGTTCATTTTTTTGTTTCCCACTGCTAAAGTATATAAGCCCCACATTGGGCTGACATAGCTAAGCCCCTGGAACCACGTCTGATACGTAGTAGAAGTCAATAAATGTTGAATGAATAAATAAATACACTAAGCGCTTTACTATTCATAAAAATTATTTGTGAATATCATCTTTTTATTTTGTATTTTCCTAATGATTAAAGGAAAATAAACTGATTTGAAAATTATTCAAAATGAACCATACATTAATGTATAAAGCTATAAAAACTAAATACATCTACTAATCAGTGAAAATGTTAACTTTTTGCATATTTTTTCTATAATTACTTAGAGATTAGATCATATTGTAGGCACTATTATGTATATTGCTTTTGTGTTACATATCATATCAAAGCCATTTTCTATGACATTAGGAATGTATCAAGTTTTGTGCAGTGTAGCCCACAAGGTTTATCTGAGGTGGGTTTATTGTTGAAAGAACATATCAAAAACATATTTTTAAATACCTGCATTAAATCCCATTATGCAAACAACCATGTTCTTCTTAATTGTGGTCATTTGTATCATTTGCAAGTATTTTATATTATTTGCTAGTGCAATGAACATTTTTGTGCAGACATCCTTGTTAACATATCAAATTTGTCCTTGGAACTAATGCATAGAGGAGAAGGAGGTCCTGGGAAAGTGGCATGCTTATTTTAAAGTTCTCTATCTATACCACCAGATTGCCTTTCAGAAAGGGGTTGCCAATTTATGCTGCCACCAGCAGCATATCTGAACCAAAAAGAAATCATGACAGGATTAAGTATCAGAAAATTCTTTAGTCCTACTAATTTTATAACCTCTCACAGTCTAGGGATGTCAGGTTCGGCTTGGTGATTCTCATTTGGGATCCTTCATATAGTTGCAGGTAGATATATCTGAGGCTGGACCATCTCAAAATTTCCTCTTTCATACATCTGGCACCACTCCATACAACTTCTCCATGTGGCTAGTTGGAGCTTTCTCACAGCATGGATTCATCAAGACATCAGACTTCCAGAGACTCAAGCTCCAAAGTGAATGCACTCAGAGACCCAGGCAGAAGTTAACCAGGCAGAAACCGCCAAGCTCCTTATGACATGAGTTCAGAAGTTTGAAAATATAGTTTCTGCAGCATTCTTTTTACTGATTAGGTCACATAGATATAAGGGGGAAAGAGAATGAGACTCTGCCTCCAATGAGAGGAGTGGCAAAGAATTTTTACCCATGTTTAGTCCTTCACAGCTTCTTTAAGAAAAAATGTTTAAAGGCTGAACTTTACACTTAACTGAAGCCTTTCTGGTTGCAGTTTAAAGCCATTTTCCTCATTCTGTCTTCTTAAAGTTAGTCAAGAGGTGACTAAAAAACTTTCATTTGATAGCAGTAGTTTCTACAATTAATGATATTTACATCTTATCTGGGATTGAATTTTCCCCATCCACAAAATGAGAAGCTAAAACTTATATGGTACTTTCCAACTCTAATTTTTTGGAATCTATATGGGACTTTTTACTTATCCTTTAGTCTTGTATAAACTATCTAAACACTGCTTCATAATAAATACTTGTTTTTGATGACTGAACCCCAACCATTCAAATAACTGAAAAAAATTCCTTTCCCTCAATTATTAACTACTACTGAATTTTTATTGTCCAGATAGAAACAGTTCTGAATTTACACATAAAAGATAAAGTTATTACAACATTTTGAAGAAAATCTTTGAAGCTAATTATCTAAAGATTAGAGAAGGATATCTTTTAATTAATTTCAAACCCTGGATTGAGTTCTAAGCAGAAACATGAAAAAAGATTTCCAATAGGAAGTGGTGGTTATTGAAGAGTCTCCTTCCCCATGAGGAGTGTCATTTAATTTTCAACATCGATTTGAAATAAACGCTGGCATGATCTCCAAGGGAAGCCTGTTTCTGTTATAAACCTAACAAGAAGCCCACAGTATAATAAGCAAAATATATGTTGTGCTTCTTTCTTAAACTACCTTCCACCTTCTTTGCTTTGGTTTCAGTGACAGGACTTGCATTTAACAGCCTCTGTGATCTCAGATAAGTATCGCAGAGGCTGAGTTTGGGGGCATGCCTATGGCCGTTCCTGATCTTCTTATTTATACTTTCCCTCCATCCAGCATCCAACACACTCTTAGCACTTTGAGTTTTGATAAATAAATTTCCATAAATATTTTGCTTTTCTTTATATTAATGAAAAAACTTAAAATTTTAAGTTATTCAATTTAAAATATGGGAAAAATGCACACTGTGTCAGATTCAGCTTGAAATTACCTACAGATTATGTCTACAACATGATAGCAAAAAAAATTTAATAACCTGATTAAAACATGGGCTTAGGACTTGACTAGACATTTCTCCAAAGACACACAGATGGGCAACAGATATATGAAAAGATGCGTGACATCACCAGTCATCAGGAAAATGCAAACCAAAACACAGTGAGACAACCTCACACCTGTCAGAATGGCTATTATAAAAAAAAAAAAAAAGATAAGTGCTGGTGAAGGTGTGGAAAAATTGGAACCCTAGTGCACTGTAGATGGGAAAATGAATTTGTACAGTCACCTTGAAAAACACTGTGAACATTGTGAACATCCCCCCACCCCAAAATTAAAAAAGAACTACTATACAATTTAGTAATCCCCCTTCTGGATACTTATCCAAAAGAATTAAAATCAGAGTCTTAGATATTTGCACTCCCATGTCCACTGCAGCATTACTCATAATAGAAAAAAAAGCTAGATGTCCATGACAGATGAATGGATAAAGAAAGTGCAGTGCATACATGCAGTGGAATATGATTCAGTCTTTTTTTAAATATAATTACTTTATTGTTGTTCAATTATAGTTATCTGCATCCTCTCCCCTCCCCTCTTCCCTCCCCCTCCAACCCCACCTCCCTCCCCAGCCTCCCTCCTCCCCCTTGGTTCTGTCCATGTGTCCTCTATAGTGGTTCCTGAAAACGCTTCTCCCCATTGTCCCCTCCCCCCTGGCTATTGTTAGACTGTTCTTAATTTCAGTGTCTCTGGTTATGTTTTGCTTGCTTGCTTAAAAGAGAAAGAAATTCTGGAATATGTGGTGACATGGATGAGCCTGGAAGACATTATGCTAAGTGAAATAAGCCAGTCAAAGAAAGACAAATGATACATGATTCCACTTATATGAAGTATCTAAAATAATCAAATTCATAGAATCAAAATGTGGAATGGTGATTGCCAGTGGCTAGGAAGAAGAGGAAATGAGAAGTGATTAATCAACAGGCATAATGTTTTTCAGTTAAGCAAGATGAATAAGCTCTAGAATCTCCTATAGAACATTGTACTTATGGTCAACAATACGGTATTGTAAACTTAAAAATTTGAGAGACTAGATATTCTGTTGTGTTTCACCACAATTAAATATGTTTTTAAATCACATACATAGCTGAAAAAATTACCTACAAATTAAATAATGTAGGATTCTCAGAACTTTTTACATCTTAATTTCTCAATGGTTTTGTCTTTTTGCAAAGCACATTTATGTAGTATATGCTGAACATGAAATAATCAGGTAGGCACTAAAGATACAAAGATGCCTGAGAAACACTCCCTGTCCTCAAGTACATTTCCTGGGTTCCTGAGATTTTTTTAAAAGATTTTATTTATTTATTTTTAGTGAGAGGGGAAGGGAGAGAAAGAGAGATAGGAACACTGATGCAAGAGAGAAACATCAATTGGTTGCCTCTCATATATACCCCAACCATGAACCAGGGACCAAACCCACAACACAGACATACACCCTAACTGGTGATCAGCTGGAGACAATTTGCTTTGTGGGACAATGCCCAACCAACTGAGGCACGCCAGTCAGGGCTCCCGTATTATTTTTTATAGAAGGTACATTGTAGGTAAGTAATTCGTTTTACTCAGCATTTCAAGATTGATGTTTATGCGGGATGCTATGGCCAAGGTGTTTCTTAGATGGTTGTTTTCAAAGATAAGATCTTTAATTAAAGATTACATTCATGCAGTCACTGCCATTGTTTTGGTCAGCTTGTGAATTAAGAGTCATGGTTCTGCCCTGGCCGATGTGGCTCAGTTGGTTGGTTGTTGCCCTGTTGATCGAAAGGTGGAGGGTTTGATTCCCAATCAGGACGTGTCCCTGGGTTGTGTGTGTATGCAATGTTTCCTCTTAATGACAATACATTTGTGGAGTCTTTCATTGGTTTCATAGCATACACATCATATACATTATTTCCTATAATCTCTTAGTGATTATGAGAAGAAAACAGAAAAATGAAAATCATACCCTTTTCACAAACATAGAAGTGGGAGCAGATAGGAGTTAAGTAACCTCCCAAATGGAGCTGTGAGAAGAGCCCAGATTTCTTTGTTGTTGTTGTTCAAGTGAGATTTCTGAAAGCCAAAATTACTTTTCCTAGCTTGTCAGCGTAGATGCAACTGTTCTTTCCTAGCTCCCATTTTTGCTTTTCTTTCCAAGCATTGCTTTAAATTACCTCTAAATATACATGTGATATATAATCTATGCTTTTCAAACATAATGTTTAATTTTTTTAAAGCCGTTCCTTTCTTCAACACCATTGGCTTTCCACAAACTTAACCTTGACTTTTCCAGGAACCTTGTGTTCCTAGACTCCAACAGGATGCTCCTCACAAATGGCATAAATCTTTCAGTTCATCTCTTAGTAACATGATCCCTATTAATAAAAAAGTCCACAACATCACCTCATCAGGTCCAATACCATTAGGGATAGGTAAAGAAAAGTTCAAAATGGCAAAATCATGCCCCGATGAATGAACAGAAAATCTCCCATTCTAATTGATATCCACTTTAATTTAATGTCATTTTATTAACACAAATTAAAGTCGGGTTCTGATTCCTTCCTTCTTAAACTATTATAAAGCTTCTAACTTAACTCTGTTCTTTCATTAACGCCTTCATTCAGTTATTCATTCATCATTTATACTTTTAAAAGCAATATTGCCATCACTTTACTCTTGCTTTTTTTTTCTGTTAATCCTCTATATTTCCTAGGAATGAGTATCTAACATTTTGATGAGGATAATTTAGATTCATGAATATTTTTACTTTTCCTATAAAAGAAAGAACTAACTCATTTCTGTTTATTGCCATATGATGCATACAACAGAAATCCTCTCTTCATCCATGATCCTTGTTTTGACCTGACCAAGAGTTCTAGCATCTTGACATGCAGAAGATATAATCAGAGAAGTTGACAGGGGTGAAATTACCAATCACTATGCATACCACAGAAATAGTAAACTGTGGAGATCTGCTGCAAGTTTTGAGCAAGAGGGTCACATGATCAGACAGGAATTTTAGTGAGCTCTGTGCAGCAACATGGAGAATGGACAGGGAAAAGCAAGCTGGAGGCAGATCCAATCTAGGCAACAAGGTGAGACTTAACGGGAGTGGGGACAAAGAAGAAAAGGAAAAACTATATAATATTTAGGAATTAGAATCAATAGACTTAGGGTGAAGGAGAAGGAATCTGAAATGACTACTGATTCTCTCACTAGGAGTGATCTAATGGAATGTGGAACATTAAAGAAGGAAACATTAGAATATCATGCTTGGGGAAGAGGTCGTGTGTTCATTTGGGGACATGTTGAGGTTCAGAGGTGAGATCCAGTTGATAGTTCAATATTTCTCAAGGCCTTACATGCATCATCATCTAGGAAGCTTTAGACAATGTAGACACCCATGCTTCTCCTCCCATACCCACCCCAAACCTTATAAGCCAAGTTGTCTGGCTTTGGACCTTGGAACCCCTCACAAGATTCCAATCACAGGGATAAAAATTGATGAGGTAATTAATATACCTATCTGGACTTTAACATTTACATTTTTAAAATTAGATTTTAAAATCATTACTACTCTTCTAGATGTGAGTGAGATTCTCCAGGAAGAATGATGAGAATGAGGGAAAAGTAGACTATGAATAGAGCATATGCAACATCCTAGCATTAAAAGTGGAGTTGAGTAAAAGGAGAAAACCTATGAGACCAAGAAGGAGTCACATGCAAGATGGACTGAGTTGAGGACATCATGACAGCACAGGTAGAATTGACGATAAGGATGCCTGAAGACAGAGCTGAAAGGACAGAACCACTGAGCTGATCATTTGAGAAAGTTGGTGATATGAGGCCTGGAGCACCTCACAGGAAATTCATCTTAAATGCAAGGAAGAGAGAGAAAGGAAGAAAGGGATGGATGAGGACAGAGGTGGGTAAGTTGGTAATGAAGGACATATGAGGCAAAGTGATTACTACATTTTGCAGTAAATTGCCTCAATTTTCTTTTTGAAGTATGAGGAAAAGGAATTTCCTGAGAGTTCAGGGTAGTCCTTGAGAAAAATGGGAAAAGTATGAATCAGAGACACCAAAAGAGATTGGGTTGTGGTATTCTCCACAGAAGTTCTCCAACTATCAGGTTAAGTATAGGAGAAGCACTCATTAGTTGAAAGCAAGTTTGAGAGATTTTTCTGAGATGCAGAGCGAAGGCAGGTCAAGGAAGTAAAGTGGAAGGGCTGCCATGAGGGAGGTGGAAATGGTGTTCAGGTTCCATTGGAATGGAAATGAAAGAGTAGACAGTGATTGGATGGAAATCAAAGGAAGGGGTCAAAGAGCAAGTGTAATGCCAGTGAGGGTGGGAGAGTTAGAGATGGGAGGAGTTCCACAAGTAGCACCTGGGACTTCAAGTCTCAGAAGCAGTTACAAATGGTTGTGGGAGTGAGATGATGGATACAGAATGGCCAAAGCATTTTAAACTTTGGTTGTTGGGAGGACATTTAGTAACATCACCCAGGATTATGGGATGGACAGGGATAGAAAGGAAGAAAGTGTGTGAGCTGGAACTAAAATCCTCAATGACCAAGGGAAAGAGGACACTGAAGAGAAGGGATGGAGAGAGTTCAGCTGATGGCATGAGTGTTTAAGGACAGGGTTTTCATGTGTGCCTAAAAATGAGTCTAGGAGCAGTGGGGAGTAAGAAAACTCCAGCTGCCATTTTCCTACTACACGTAATCCTCTGTGCTGCAGCTCCAAGGGCTTTCAAACACATAAGTTTGTCAGTTTCTCTCCTTGTTTTAAAATGTGTCATGGCTCCAATCACCCTCTGAGTAAATATGGTCTGTGAGATAATCATAACTAGGCACAGCATCCTTTTCCTCTCCTAGTTGGAGGATCATGGCAGCTGCTCATTGCACTGCAAGCACCCTGCTCTACAGCCACAGTGCCTGTGTACATGCTGGTCCTTTTGTCTGTGACCTTGCTTCCTCCATTGTTCTGGCAGACTCTCTCTCAGACACTACATCTGACATCCTGGAAACCCATCCTGACCAATTTTTGGCCCAGTACGCTCTTCTGACACCTACTCACCAACTCTCTTATAGAAATTTTCACACTGTGCAGTGATTAACAAATGATATAGAACAGCAATTTTCAACCAGTGTGCCACAAGAATTTTTTAAACATGTGATATCTGACTATTTAGGCAGGGGCACTGGCCTCTTTTCCCTCAGATTATCAAAAAAATGACAATAGTCAACACAATACCCATCAGTGTGAGTGGATCAAAATTGTACTTATTATTTTTGTCAGATTGTCAAAAAATATATGTTTTGGAGTGCCACAGAATTTTAGTAATTACTTTATGTGTGTCATGAGATGAAAAAGGTTGAAAATTGCTGTTACTAGAGGTCTCTTCCCTTACTAGACTGATTGCCTTGAGAATAACTAAGTTTTTTATGTTTTCTCCATATCTTCAGCCCATGGCATTGTGCCTGATACATAGCAAGCACTCAGTAAACATTGACCAAAATGACATCTGCTTACTGAGCTACTGAGTTGGTTCCTGTCATAGGACAGCTTTGGTTGATAGATGATTCATAATCTCAGAGTCACAGAAAACCCACACACAATTTCCAAGAATGATTGTAATGATCCAGTGTTCAAATTGGCATATATAACTTACAGTTTGATAGGGCCTCATCATCACACTTGTATAGAGAAGATAAAATTATATCTTTCTGGAAGCAAAAAAATCCTCATCTTAACCTATTCCCTATAAGTGGTCTTTGCCATGCCTGCAGCCTTCCAGAAAAGAACTTTGATTTGCTTACAGCTTCTATACTGAGACAGCCAAGCCTCTGAAGGGCTGTTGTTTAGCTTCCGTGAGGTTCCTAGTTCTGTCCTTGCTGATTGTGAACCTTGGACTCCTCTGTGAAGAGGAAGCCAGAGGCAGAACAGATGAAAGACCTGAGCACAAATATCTGAAAGGAGGGAAATGAGGCCCTTCCCCACCACTGCCTTTGATTCTGCGTTTGCTCTCTATATATTCAGTATCGGATAAGCCACGTCCAATTCATTTTTTTTATTTTTGCTTATCTTCTTATCTCCTTGTCAAACTACACTCATTGAGGTTCCGATTATGAAAATTGCTACCAGCTGATTGCTCCTGGTAAGATGGAAACCTTGTTGACTGAGGTAAAAAAGAAAACATTACCCCCAAAACCCCACTATCTTCTGAAACCTTTAATGTCACCGTGTAGGTTAATGAATTTCACATCAAAGTTATATACTATTCTAGTAAAACTATCATTTTTAACTAAAAATAGCCCTTGGAAGGCAATTCTTCAACAGCCATATTTTGTAATACAAAGAAGAGACATTTTTTGAAAGTGACCCTCATGTGATATCAGCTTTCTTTAAAGAAAAGTATTAGCTCAGAAAAGCAAGATCAAAGCTAATCCTTACTTCACAATTCTAAATTTAATGCTTTAATTATTTATTTTTAAAAATATAGTGATTTGTCCCTGGCCAGGCAGCTGAGTTGGTTGGAGCAATGTTCTGTATGCCAAAAGGTTCAGGGTTTGATCCCTAGTCAGGGCACATACCTAGGTTGCAGTTGGTGTGTGTATGGGAGACAACTGATCGATGTTTCTCTCTGACATCAGTGTCTCTCTCTCTCTATTTCTCTTTCTCTCTCTCACTAATAAACATATCCTTGGGTTAGTATTACATATATAAGGTCTGTCTGGAAAAAGCCCAACTATTGTTAATATAATGAGAATGATTCGTGTGACATTGATGAAATCTGTCAGCCAAGGAGAGTGGACTGGCGTGCACATGCGCGAACAAAGATACTTCACTGTACTAGTCAGTGGGGGCAGTAGACACCATTGAATTGAGCATGTGTACTGTGTGACCTTTGCATTCAAAATGACTGAGTGAATAGAGTAACAAATCTGCATCAAATTTTGCATTAAGTTTGAACATTCCTCTGCGAAAACTATTTCAATTATTTAGAAGGCTGCAGGTATGGGCAACTGGTGATTGGCAGCTTCAGCATGAAAATGTGCCCAGTCATGCATCACGTCTATTACCGAGTTTTTTGGCAAAATACCAAATCACCCAGATGACTCAACCCCTACAGCCCAGATTTGGTGCCCTGTGAGTACTGTCTTTTTCCAAAACTAAAATCACCTTGCAGAGGGTAAAGATTTCAAACATCAATGAGATTCAGGAAAATATGATGGGGCAGCTGATGGTGATGAGGAGAACTGTGTGAGGTCCCAAGATGCCTACTTTGAAGGGGACTGAGGCATCATTGTCCTATGTACAATGTTTCTTGTATCTTGTATCTTCTTCAGTAAATGTCTCTATTTTTCGTATTTCATGGCTGGATACCTTCTGAACAGACATCATATATATTTGCATTCTTAATGGAGACAACCTTGACCAAGGTATTATGTTAAGAAGCCAAAAAGGTGTCTTTCTACATTTCAAATTCTAAATTTAAAGTTAGATCCCAACTCTTGAAGAGAAGCATCTAAGGCAAGAGGCACCAAAGAGTTTTTTAATATTCATCCAATCTCCTAGTCTGTCCCTCACTTTGAAACTTTAACACTTAATATAGTTTTGACAATGGTTGTTTGGTCAAAGTTTTTCGTTGAACCTAGCCACTGCCCTTCTGGCCAAAAGCTTTTAAAAAGGAAGATCAGTGACACATCTTTATGGAAAACTTCTCTCCCCAAGGAATCTGGTCCACACCCTTGAGCATTCCAAAGTCTCCAACTTTCTATGGGTACATATGGCCCATTGACAGTTAGCAGCTGTCAAGCGGACAGCCCGAGCACATCCAGCTGGTCAGTTGAGGCCACATCTAAACAAAATGAATGGACACAGCTCATCAGTTCCATTTGGCCATCCCAGCATTTGTTGCAGATCAGATCAGGGCTCACTGCAACTGCAGAGATGAGCGTGGGAACATGGTGCTTGTCAGAGTGGAACAGACAGCCACTCTGTGTCCCCGCCTGCCCAGGGTGGGCCCCACACACTATGCTGACAAAGGGGAAGACTCACAGCAGAACTGCTGTTGTCCATCTTCATTTTACTCGGTGACTCATTTTGATCTCAAGTCCTCACCACTGAACAGTCCATCTCAAGAAACTTTTTCTGAAATAACTTTGCTGAGCATCCTGCCTAACAGAAGAAACTCAGTGCCCCAAAGTCAAGGAGCTCTTTCTTTATTAAAAATCAGCTATGTGGGAAAGGAATATTTTTAAAAACTGGGGAAGTAGTGACTTTTTCCCAGCTTCCATCACATGGCATATTTTGAGGGAACAACAACAAAAAAAAACCTGTAAAGCATAATATAGTCACAGATATAAAATGTGACTGAACTGACCATTCTACCTTCACACTAAACTTTACCATATTAAAAAAAATCTCTTTCAAATAATTTCAAAAATCACAAAATCCTTCCTCTGGTATAAAATATTTCTCTGAAAAATGATTAGCAATTTTAGTGACAAACTAGCCTTAGTTATGGATAAAGAACACTGGTTATCAAAATAGTTTCAGCATGCTTTAAAAGAGAAAAAAGAAAGCAGAAGAAGCCCGAAAATCTGCTAGAGGAAACAAAAGTTGTGTGGCATCCAACAACTTCAAGGCTGAGGCCATGAGCTCCAAAGCTTCTCACCAAACATGTAGCCCCATGCAGAAATGTGCCAAAACAACACAGTTTGGGCTCACTGTATCCCAATTAATACTATAATGAGCTTCCTTAGATAGCCAAATCCTTAATCAGCCCTATCAACACTCGCTGCTCAGAAAAAGACTCTTGTTAATTCTGCTTAATGTCTGACAGTGGTTAAGCACCATTAATACTCCATAATTTCATTGTATGTTATTGTAATCATATCAGCATATATCTCAGTGGCCACACAAGGCTCAATGGGCTTTTGTGAATTACAGGTCACATGACTGTGCTTCAGTGAGAGACTATCTTCCATCACAGCCAGACCTCCGTTGCCCTCCCCGCAGTCAGTAGCCTAAGCAGGTATTAATAAAGGTCTCCTTTTTTAAATTGCACAGCTCTAAATGGTCTTTAAGGGACCCAGCAGTAATCTCAAGATCCCTATATTTTAGCAGGAAAGCAGGACAGAGGAATTAATAAGAGCCCTTTCTGTGTAAACTGCTCCCTGCTCTAAGGCTATAGCGTGATGTCAGGGCGCTAAGAGAATTTTAAATGCACAGGATGGATTGTTTGTGTTGCAAAAGCGAAACAGGGGGCAAAGGCTAAGAGACTTGAGGAAATTGAAAGACTGCCAGGGATGCTGGGATGCAAATAGCAACAAAACAGGGATAAATGCTCCTGCTCACATATGCAGGAGTCCTGCAGAAGGGGGAGAAAAAAAAGGTTATTAATTTTCACCAGGCTGTATCTTACAGCTGGTGGCTCAGCATCAGTTTTTGGTGTAATGAAAATGGTCTGAGCAGAAGATAAATGGTTCATAAAGTGGACCATTTAGATGCAATCGAGGCTCAATCTGTCCAGTGACTAATCACATCCCCCCAGTAAAGCTAAATTCCACTAACAGACCCCCCTCTTTTTTTTTTCCTGGCTGTACCAGTGAATTGTAGCCGGGTCTAAGTTCAAGGCAGGCAGAGAATTATCTTGATTTATTAGTGCACTCGCTGGCCGTGCCACTCGCTTGGCTGTGCCTTTGTGGGGCTTCTGCCCTGTTGCTGTCGGAGTGTAATTTTTACTGTTCCCCTGGGACTAGTACACAGCATCATTTTCAGCTGCTAGAAAAATGGGCTGCTTTTGCACCTGTAATTTTTCTTCTTTTGCTGCTGAAGGTATATAATATATCTCTAAAGTGCGTAATAAGTTTCTGAAAAACGTGTTTTTAAAAGAAATTGATTCCAGTGGTTTATAAGTCCAAGCAAGGCCGCATAAGGAAATGCACCAGATTGCGAAGGTATGCCTGGCTGGCATGACAGCCATTTTTACCCTTTCGTTTAGCAAATCCTGACTTCCATCTAGTCCAGAGCATCATTTCAGACATTTTCTATACAGTAGTTGCTTCTCATAATGAACTCAGATCAAATAAAAATGCTGTTTATATTGAGACTTCACAAGTCCTGATTACATATAAAACAGAGTCGAATCCCTCATAATGACATTTAATTGTGAGAAAGAAAAGATTTCACTAGAAGAGCATACAGCTGCATTTGTTCAATGTTCCTTTGCATAATGCCGTTTATAGATCATTCAATTATGACATTATTATGAGAAGCATTAAGAGTAACTCACTAGTTCCTTATATTTTTAGACCTATGGAAAATAAACTTGAGGGAATTGTCATTATTTTGACTGAGACTCACAAAAGGCCCTTCATTTTCATGAGGGTTGACTACCCATTTGGCTAATGAATTCTGACACTCAACCATAATCTTGTGAGCATCTTCAGAAGGGCAATTCATGTTGCTTAGGACACCAGAAGAAACAAAGTTCCCTCTTCTTGGAGGCTCCAAAGATTATAACTAATGCTATTAATAACCCAACAAATGGCAGCAGGGATGAGGCCTGAGCCAGTTTCTTTTGAGCCCTCCAAGGTTATTTTTTCATTTTCTGAAGGACCTGACAGATATGATAGGTAAACTAGCAGGCAGTCAGCAGGGAAAATGCCGCTGGAAACCTCGGTAGTCATACATCTTCTGCAAAAGGAGCCCAAGTTCCCAGATTCCTGCCTCTGTAACCCCACATCTTCAATAATATCAGTTTTCTCAAGGTGGTAGAAGGTATAGATTCATTACTGTCTGAGCAGCCTCTCAGACCTGCATCTGTCCATTTAGCAGGGTAAACTTTACCTGTCTGCCTTCCTTTTCACAGAGCTTTGACCAATGCAGCTGTGAACTGTATTTGCAGTAAAACAAATAGGCCTGTGTGATACCAGCCACACTCACAGTTTTAGCAGGGAAAAAAAAGAAAAGAAAAGAACAAAGAGGTGGAAAAGCATAGCAGGCATCATTTGCAGCCACATGTATCAGCAGAACAGGTCTATCATGACATGACCAGAACAACCAATGTTTTTTGTGGTTCATTAAAAAACATTCATTGTATACTTTGCATGTGTTGAATACTATGACGAGTTTGCAGAACACATAGATAAACGAGGCAAAGCCCTTCCCTAATTAAACAACAATTTTAAAAAAATAGAAGAAACAGAATCTGCAATACTGAGTGAGAAAAGACTAAATGAATGAATGGATGGATGTCTCTGGCCCAGATGATGCTCAACAAGTCTAAAAGAGTAAGGCCAAGGGCTAGTCAGAGCCACCTAGAATCAGTGTGCTTTGGGGAAGTGCTTAACTTCCATCCCATGACTTCAGTCACATGACTATAAAATGAGGATAAGAGTCTTTGCCTCATTCATCACTCAAGATAATTTTGAGAATTAGTGAGATGGCATTTGTGCAAGTAATTTGATGTGTCACAGAATATAGGACATTATTACTATTACCTGAAAGTTCAGGATCTATGATAGAGTTATGGACACCTTGCGCTGCCCAAGGGCAGGTAATTGAAGGGGGAAAGGCAAGCTAAAATACAGTCTACTCTTGGTTCTCTAAGTCATGTGATTGATCAGGCATGGGACTAGGTCATCCCTGGAGAAGGGGCACATTTTCCTAATTTGCACATATGCACCAAATGGGCTAGGAATAGTGTGTGCAAATGTGCAAAGCATATCAAAACAGCTCCTGGAAGCATTCCATCACTGAGCATTTCCATAAACTGAGAGTTCTTGAGCCTTCACTTACTTCTGTTAAATTCTATGTGGGCCTTTGACATCAAGCTATAATATCTTGGAAAAATACATTTTGTTTAAAGAACATAATTTTTAAAAATTTTAACCCATAAAAACATAGCCTTGATTTTTAATTCACAACATAAATATGCATGCATGAAAAAGTTTTCATAAATGAAAACATACCTCGTACAATGGGAGAATAAAATTATTCAGAAATTTTCCTTGATTGAATGACCCTGCTGAGAGTTGAATCAGTTTGATGTAACCTTAACACAGGACCCACTCAACTGCAAACCAGATTGTCATCTTATGTGATCTAAAACTCCAAACTAAATAGCCCCACCCTTGCCACTGACTCTGCCTTCACCCACCTTGTCTTTATAGCACTGATAAATACAGAAATTATATATTTTTGTTTTGTTTGCCTCTTTATTTTCCCTTTTGGGAGTCCTTGAGCAAGCCTTGAACCTCAATTTCCTCACTTGTCAAACTGAGATGCTAACACCCTTCAGGACCCTTGGGAGATAGTGATGAGTAAAGAATCTAATATACTCAACTGGCAGCAGGAAATAAGTAACCTTTCTTCTTTGAGCCTGGAGCAGTGACAGGGCCCCAAACCAGCCTGTTATTCTAGCTTGCCTCCTAGTAGAACAGTAGATAAAAGAGATCAGGGTATGTGTGTGTGTGTGTCTGTGTGTGTAACAGAGTGGAGACCGGGTCACTGGAAGGGAGAGTAGACCTGATTACTCCTCCTGCAACCAGCAGGAAAGAAAGAAGAGTAAAGCAGAGAGAAGCAAGTCCATGGCTCTGGATTTTATCTTATAGTGACCTTTCCTGCTGGAAAAATAGCATTCTGCAATAACACCAACCAATAGCAGCTCCTTCCTGTGGGTGCTGAGGTGGGGTGGGAAGGTTGGCAGCAGATGCAGGTAGTGAACACTTGACCACCCACACAGAGGTCTTGAGCACCTGACACCTCCTTGGCTCTCAGGACCAGACAGTGATAATCTCATAATGGGATATTTTCCAAATATAATGGACTAAAGAGAATTTGCTCACTTTAAGTGACTTAATGAGGGTGACCTTCAGGTTGGCCACATATGAGCGTAAGCTGTGGTCCTCTGTGAAGCTGTTCTACCCACTTCACAGGTATCCGATGTCTTACTCAGCGCAGGCTGCTATAACAAAATACAAGAGACTGAGTGGTTTAAACAAAAAACAGTTATTTCTCACAGTTCTAGAAGTTGGAAAGCCCAAGGTATCAGCAGATTCAGTTCCTGGTGAGGGACTCTTCCTAATTTACAGACAGCTGCCTTCTCATTGTATCCTCATGTGTTGGGGAGAGAGAACATCTCTCTCATGTCTCTTATAAGGCACTAATTTCAGCATGAGGGCTCCATCTTCATGACCTAATAACCTCCCAAGGGCCGACCTCCATCACAATGGGGTTTAGACTTCAACATATCAATTGGGGGTGGGGGGGCACAAAAATTTAGTCATAGCATTTAACCGGATTTTTTTAAATAACTGGTAATAATGAAAAATAAAGGTACACTATTTCAGAACTTCTTATTTTTTAAGAAAGTACAAAACAGAGAATGACATGGGATTATGACGGACATTTGTGTAGTAAGTACATATTGTTTCTACCATGTAAGTCTCAGAAAACTGAATGGCTTATTAGTTCTGTGTTGCAAATAAAATCAACACTTCTTTCTATAAGTTATCAGCTTGTCTCTAAAAACATTTGGATTAATCTAGTCTCTGTTACACTTGTCTCTGGATAATCATGACAATTGGGTAAAATATTTATCAATAGAAAATTGAATCCAAATAGACTAAAACATTCACTGAGCAAGTTTCACAAGCCAGTAGGAATTAGACCTATTTCCTACCTTACAAATATTGAAGACTAGATTGGTAAAATGGGTCTGAGAACTAGAAAGAATTCATACTGACAGAGGCTGCCCTATTAGCAGTTTACACATTCATGGGTTCTGCAAGTTTCTGTGAACCTCTTCAATATACTAGCAAGACGATACCTTTGTCCTGGCAGTAGGGGTGTGTGCGTGCATGTGTGTGTGTGTGTGAGGGGTGTGGTGGGGAGTATGTGTTATTCATGTTGGGACACAGTATGCTAGTTGGCTAATTATTTACCGATTTAACAACTAAAGATGATTTTTAAAGCCCAACTGGCCACAAATTATTGACTTTTTCCCTCTGTACTTAGGAAAATTGTTCTTCAAGTGGAAAATTATATTAACAACAATAATAAAAATAATTAGCATCATTCCAAAAGCTGCTATCTCAATTTTGTTTTTAGAGAGTGCCATGTCCTATTATTGTCACATTTCTTAAAAATTAATCTATGTGTAGTTTCATTTTTTTTCTAACTTGGCAAATTACAGGGCTTAGCCAAAGCCCTATTTGGCTATTCTCTCCCTATCTAGAATCAAGAATGAAAATAAGAACTAGTTAAACAACCAGGCAAAAACGTAGAAAATGTTGCAGTTTTTAGGTTCTACTTCTATTTGAGCATGCTATCAAAGTATGGCTGACAATTCTAAAGTACAGAGTATGCAATTTGGAAGATACGGGAGATTTAAATTAGAGGTGCCAGTGCTCACAAGGGGAACCTATAGCTGCTACTGTCTGAGTAGGTAACATTATTCAACACAACTTGTAACTCTTCCTTTCCTCCAGGACAGACTGAGTGGGGAAGGGGAAGGACCCAGCAGAATCCTACCTAGCAGCTGCGCTTTCCCCTTCTGCTTCTTCTCCAATCTCATGTTCAACATCAAAGCCTTACTGGCAAGTTTAGGAACCAAGGTCGGTCCTCAATCCCTGCTCCTCCTTGTTTAGGATTTTAGTGTTTCCTTTTGCTAGGCAGCAAAAAAGATAGATGTTGATCAGACATCTTGAACTTCTACTGAGATTTTCAAAACACTGACAGGGCTCATAATCTGCAAATGATTATCAAGCACAGGTGCAAGAATAGCTTAGGATGAAAAAATCATTACATTCATGGTCTTTGTTCACAACTCAAAAATCAAACATCTGGATAGTGTAGGCACTACAGACCCTCGAATTGGAAAGAAAAGGGTCCCAGGGTCATGTGACATTTTAAGAAAATCCAGATCCAGACCCTGGACACTCCTTCTGGGTTTGAAAGTTCCTTGTTCACTAATTATCTCATCGGGGACCTGAAATCTAAATTCTCAGGAAGAATTTTATTGTAACCAAGGCATTCAAAAGATATGTGGAAAGGGTATCAGGGAAAGAAGAAAAATTCTGTAATCTCTGGGTTGGACTGAATATTTTTATGCACCTGCTTGCTGTAATCTCATAAGTAAGTACCACCATGTGACTCCAAGTTCCATAACTGAACAGTTGCAAATATCAATTCCTAAAAAGTTAGCACCCAGAAAACTGAAATCTCATTGCTACCTTGGATTCTCTACAAGGGAGAATTTACCAAATGTTGACCTGATACTCAAGAGAATAATTTACTGAAGCGGCATCAAAATAGAATCTGTCTGCACAGGGTCAAGTTTCTTTATATGGGCAAGAAGTAAAGGCACAACTGTTCACAGTAGTAAACCAAAAGCCTTAAATTTCCATTGCAGTGGTGAACATTTGGGAAAAGAAATGCTTCAAGATTTGATGTTTAAAAATCACTATTCAGACAATTGACTGGTCCCTTCAGTCAACACAACTTTATTGTGCGTATACTATGTGCCAGCCACTGTCCCAGGGGCTTAATATATTTCAGTGAACAAAACAGACAAAACCTCTACATTCCTGGAGCAAAAAAGTGTTGGTTAATGGGTTTGATAAAAATAGCCCAGATCCCATTATCCCCATGAAGTTGTTACCAAGACAATCCACTCCCTTTTTTGTGCAGTGACAGTTTCCAGGCTTTGCTCACAATGAAAGGCATGATAAAAATGGTAGCAGTGGTATAGAGCACTAGTCTTCTATTTCTGCAAGACAGAAACTGTCAACTCAATGAACTAGTGAAAATTACAAACGTTATATTTGGAGCTGAATTCAACCAAATATGGCCGTGATCCCATCTCAGGAATGAAGTGTACAGGTGAGAGTTCAAATTCTCCAGTGAGTCCTCACATAGGCAGCAGCTCTGACAGAGGTGCTATCCCTCTGTGTATTCAACCTGAGACTGCCTCCTCACCTCCACAGACCATTCCCACACAAGGATGGAGAGTAGCCTTTGGGGGTCTGTATGAGTTCCTGTTGGATGTCAGCCAGCCATTCAGAAGTGGAAGTCATCTTGCCTTTGACCAACCCCCAAAACGATCCAATTCCCTGGGAGGTAAAATGGCTTGCCTGTGCTTGCCACATTCCTCTTTTCTGCCTTCATTTTTCATTTATCTTTATCAGCGGGCATCTGGAACACCTAATTGTTGTTATTTCCATCTTGAACAGGCTAATAGGTATCTGAGAGGGAAGAGCTTTTTTCTCCCTCTCTGAATTTACAATAATAAAGTAATAATAAGAAAAAAAAGAGCCCATACTGATAAGGGAAATACAACTTTTGTCTTAACAAAATTTGCTTTCATTAAAATAGAATATACAACATAGTTCCTTGATTACTTTGGTGTATTGCACTCACCCCATAAATAAACCTACTGCTTTTGAGCTGGAAAGGCTGCTATTTTAAAGTTGAAAAAATTTCAGCTTCTGGATGGCTGCTTTCATTTAACACAGCTTCAAATGAATTTATGAACTGTTCTATAATGTTTTCTGCATACACCAAATGGCAGACTTTAGGCAGAAACCCAATATATGTTTAGTTAGTATATAATAAACATAATATTTACATGGGCTATGCACTGTGTTAAGAATCAAGAGCAGTTGCTCTATAAACTGTTATTGAATTCTTCAACACAGAGCTCTAAACCAAGTCAAGTGGTCCATCCAGATTCCAGAAGCATGTTTAAGAAGAGACCCTGACCTACTCCAAAGACACACACACCTGTGTGTTTGTTGGCACACACATGTGGGCATGCAAAGCTATGTCTCCTTCATTTAAAAATATATCTTTAATCAAAATCTTGACAACAGTCTCATTTTGTTTGGTCTCTAAGATGGCAATGTAGTTAAAGATATTGTTTCTAACTTTAAAGGTATCTCTGCAGTTTTGAAGAATGTTTCAGAGAAGATTATATACACAGAAATATATATATACACAGAAATATATTTTTTTCTCCAATAGATAGAGAAATCAGTTCATTTCTTAAGCAATGAACAGAAAGCAGGGTGTGGAGGAAGCTGAATAGGCATGCTTATATGGGATTTTTCTTTGAAAAGTCCAATAGTTAGGCACTATAACACTTCAGTTGATATTTCTACAGTTCAAATACAATAGTGGAAATTAAGTTGCCCCAGCAAATTCAGTTTAGTAGAAATTTGTTATGAATAAAATGCTGCTGTTGCCTCTAGAACATTGAATTTATCCACCAAATAATATCTCAGAAATACCACTTCAGAAGAAATCAGTTCTAAATAATTGATAAATTTGGTTTGTTTAGAAACCTTTTGACCTCTGTAATAGAAAGTAAAAACACATTTCAGTTATTAAAGTCACATATATTCCCTCTGGTCAGGGGAGCTTTTAATTTTAAGCTGAGCTCCATAGGGGCCATTTGATAAAGCTTAGAGAAATTTTTCAACTGCTGCTGATGGATTTGGGTCAACCTCCTTTGGGAAAATGGAAAAAGATAAATTTTTAGCTTTTCATAATACACAAGAAAATTTTAGAGATTTTAAACATTAAGACCAATTGGAAGTGACAGTATTTTTTTTTTCTGTAGCCCTTCTGACTACCTTCCATCCTTAAACTCTTTCTAACCCTTTCTTTCTCCCTCCTCTTTACAAAAAAAAGGTTCAAATGTTAATGCTATAAAAATAAAAGAGCAGAACCAGCATTTTACATTTACATAAGGCACTTCAGAGTCATATTCAGTGCAATTCTTCTGACGTTTCATAGATAAAATAGCAAGATACTAGTTAAAAATTTTCTTACTTAAACTTTTTTCAAAGACATTTATTAAATAATTTCATTGGTGATTCCTCTTTTGTAATAGTCGTAGAGCTGAGTAAATGAATTTCAACATGGCCTACCATGTTGGAAAAAATGCACAAAAAACACAAAATGTTTACATTATATAACATTATTGCCAATATCATGAATATATATTTTAGTTTTTTTCTTTATGATGAAAAAACTAAAGTAAAAAATTTATCTCTATTGTTATATTTATCTAAGACGTGTGCTCAAATTACATAGCTCAAGCAAGTTGATCTTTATGAGTACTTTATAAATTATGTGTCTTGAGAATATATATTAAAATTACATTTCAACTACCCATGTATACCTACCACAGCCTCAATTGCACTTGGACATTATTTTATTACAATTTTGGCTTGTGAAGGCAAAGGATTTTATCTGATCTTCATTCATTATGTTCCATAGAAAACCAATTTTCCCTTTTGGCCCAATAGATGATTACAAGTATTTATTCTTGGAAAATCTGACCTGGTTTAAACATCAGAATCAAGTAGTGGTCCCTTCCCAGTCACACATCACCTACTCAAAAAAATAAAAGGTTCTGATATTGTTCATGAAAGCTCTCCTGCTGGGGACCCCACATCCCGAATGCTTTTGCTTCCTTCAGTTCCATCCCCATTAGGCTCTATCCTCTCCTTCTGTCTCCTCTCAAACATTTCTTGGGCTAGCACATCCTCTTCCAGGAAGCTTCTTTAATTCCACAGGTACCAGGCACTGTGCTGTCATGATGGCTTGATTCTAAGGGTTTCTAGATAAAGAAATAAATGGGTACTGCAAAAGATGGAAAAATATTTTTTATCTTGATATGCTAAAATACAAGTGGCCTTTGACAATGAGTTTATCCTTAAGATTAATTTTGGAGCCACCTGACTGAAAGAGTATCAGAAATTAGTTTGGAATGACACAAAGAAAATATGTACATAAATAAGAAGCAACTTTCTTGTTTCCACTGATAAATAAAGAGGATTTGAGATGAAAGAAAAGAAATAACTGAAAAAAAATGTGGGTGAGTACATATCTCAGTGTTTGAGGAAAGGAAAGTTCACCAAGTATCAGGCAATGGGACCATCCATAAAAGTAAATATCCTTATGTCTCTTAACTTAAAAGAGCTACTCCAAGAAATTCTGAAACTCTACAAGACCATAACACACTAGTGCATTTGGGCCTTCAAGGCAGGAATAATCCTGTGCATTGGTCCCTGTCTTTGTGCACAAGTTCATGATGGCATAATGGCTGCATGATTGCATTCTGCTCTTTTGAAAAAGCAAGTGATCATGCTTTGTATTTATTATCCCATGTTTATGATTTTTCATCATATATTTAGAATTTTATCTGTAGGAACCAATTGGCTAAAACTAAATGATGTGTGCCCCAGTTCACATGGAAAGAGAATTCTGAAGGACCATAGCCCACAATGATTAAGGTGACTGTTATCCCCTCAAAAATTTCTAAAAACAGAAAATAAATGTTAATGTGAATCCAGAGGAATTGGAAACTTTTTGCACTACTGGTGGAAATGTAAAATGGTGTAGCCACTGTGGAAACACTATGGCGGTTCTCCAAAAAATTAAACATAGAATTGCATAAGATCCAGCAATTCTACTTCTGGGCCCAAAAGAATTGAAACCAGGAACTCAAACAGATAGTTGAACACCAGTTTCATAGCAGCATTATTTACAGTAGCCAAAGAATGGAAACAACTCAACTGTCTGTCAGCAGATGAGGGAATAAACAATATGGGATATATGCCTACCATGGAATATTATTTGGCCTAAGAAAATTCTGACACATACACAACATGGATGAAACTTAAAGTCATTATGCTAAGTGAAATAAATTAAACACAAAGGAAAAATAGTATATGACCCCACTTATATGAGGTCCCTAGGCTAGTCAAATTCATAGAGTCAGAAAGCACAACAATGCTTCCCAGGGGTTGGGGGAGGGACATAGAGAGTTACTGTTTAATGGGGACAGAGTTTTAGTTTGGGAAGAGGAAATGGTTCTGGAGATGGATGGTAGTGATGGTTATACAACAATGAAAATTTACTTAGTGCCACCAAACTTTACACTTAAACATGATTAAAGTGGTAAATTTTATGTTAAGTATATCTTACTACAATTTTTTAAAAAGAAAGACCAGAGCCACTAACTGATATCTCATGATAAAAGTCAAAAAATCAAATATGAGCAAATGTCTATGTTCCAGCCAATAAATGTGCCCAAAATAATAAGCCCTATTTAATATTTTTGCTGCTTACTCTCTATATTTTTTCTGTTACATCTGTCACATTGCCTTGAATACACCTAGCAGTGTGAGAAGGCGCCTTTCTTCCTCTTGATTCTAAAGAAGATATCTCTAGAAGTTCAAAGGTGTTGATTTCTATTAAGTCCTTCCTATGTTTGGGAAATTTTTCCTATTCCCAATTTATTAAATCCTTATTAAAAATGAATAGTTTATTCCATTAAAGTGATTGAACAAATTTATTTATAACTCTCTAGGAATGTTAATATTTTTTGGTTTCATGTAATTCTGTTTTTGATTACAAAGATTTTTAGGATATTCATGTGAATTAGTTTTTCACACTTAATATACCCTTTAGGTTTAGTCATATGAAAGTGTTTTCAATTCATCTCAGCAGGTTGAATGTCCTCATCCACTGTGCCATAGAATTTTAAATGAGCCCCAAACAAATTCTGTGGTACGGTGAGGGAGAAACATTGATGGGTTGCCTCCCATATGCTCCCAGGACCGAACCCGCAACCTAGGTATGTGCTCTGAACCCACAAGCTTCTGGTATGTGGGATGATGCTCCAACCAGCTGAACCACCCAGGGCAGTCCCAAATATATTTTTATTTTATTTTTTTCTTCATTCTTGTACCTATGTTCTATAGAGCATGGTCATCATAACCTTAGTTTTCCTAGCATTATTTCACAAATACTTTAAAGTTCTGTCACCCAAGACCAGATCACACTTATGCATTTGTTTTTAAAGGGTTTCAAAATGAAATTTTATAATTGATTTGTGCTCATTTCTCAGTGTTGCTCTACCAACATCATTTACATGTGTCTTGAGTGGTGTCAATTTGAATTAAAAGTAAAATATTTTTATATGATCAGAAAATAATTTCATAATTGAGCTGACAAATGTAGGAGTTATTGTCATTAGGATGTTTATTACATAAATAATTTATTTTCTTTCTTTTCTATAGCTAATTCTGACAAAGATCAAGTCAAAGGTACCATTTGAGAAAAATCTTCATAGCTCTCCTAAACAAGCCAGCCTTTGATGAACACCCTGGTGCCCAGTTACATGCTTGAAATTTGTTGCCTGATCATTTGACCCTGAGTCCTGCTTTTATCACATCAATCACTCACTCAACAACTCCTTTTTCCCTCAAAAGATTTTTTCTGTGTTCACAAACTGCTGGTTGTGAAACGTGAATCAGTGTGGAGAGCTTCCATTATGTGGAACTTTGTTCAACGGGAAGAGAGATTCCATTTTTCATGTTTCTCTATGTACACATCTTTACAGTTTATCCAAAAAAAATGCTAAAATAAAATGAGTCCTTACTTTAAAAAATATAATAAGAAAACATTGTTCAGTCCAAAAAGATTTCATTTTTTTTACTTTAAATTACATTATATTACTATGCTATTTCTTTGCTACTTTAATCTGCGTGCACACTTTTACAACTAAAAATTAAAAGTATGTGAGCCATAAGTCGTGGTATATTTACATAATGATATGCTACTTGGCTGTAAAAAAGAAGGAAATCTATAATACAGTGTGGATGGACCTGGAGAACATTACTCTAAGTGAAATAAGCCAGTCAGAGAAACACAGAGACCATGTGACTTTACTTATATATGAAACCTAATGAAAAAATAAGCTAAAAAACAAAATAGAAACAGACTCATAAATACAGAAAACAGACTGACAGCTGATAGAGGGGGAGAGGGTTGGAGAGATGGATGAAAAAGGTAAAGGGATTAACCAACCAACCAAACGAACAAACAAACAAAAACTCGTAGATACAGACATCAGTATGGTGATTACCAGAGGAGAAGGGGAATAGGGAAGGTAGAGCAGGGTAAAGCAGGGATAAATGGTGGTGGAAGAAGACTTGGGGTGGTGAACCTATAATACAATTTACATAAGATGTATTATATGTACACCTGAAACCTATGTAATTTTATTTAATAAATGTCACCCCAATAAATTCAATTAAAAAATATGTGAGTAAACATATGCGATTCCTCTCCAAACCCAGTCTAGAAGTTCGTAGATACAGGCTTGTTGGATTTCCCAATTAATATAAAATCTTCATGCCTCCACCTGTGTATCACCAGTCTTATTCTTCAACCAAGGTTTAGTCTGTGTCTAACTTCCTATGGGATATTTTACTTGAAACAGTTAAAAATTTCCCAATACACACCCCAGATCTTTTCCTATCAAATCAGGAAATCTATCTCTTCCAGTAGTACAACCATGATCCTTGTTCCCAAATCTGATGCCATCTTGGATTCATTCTTTACCTCCAATTATTAGTCTAATGACATGAGGCTGTCATCAGCACTGACCACTTTATGAGTAGCAGGCTTTATTTATTTTATTTATTTATTTATTTGTCTCTGAAGTTGCTAAAATCCAACCCTTTCTCCTAATTGCCCCTGTCATTGTAGTTCAAGTTCCTATCACCTCTCAACTGTATAAGTGCAGTGTATTCCACAGTTGCCTCTTTTGTCCCCCACCCTTACTCCAACACACACACACCATCAGACATTAAGACCACCAATGTCTAAGCAATATCTTGAAAAGGTCTCTTTCATTAGGTCATGCTACTACCCAGAAGCACTCATTGATTCACATTATACCCTTGGATATAATTTTATTTTCTTGATTAGTAGACATTTATTTAACATCTGATATACCTATCAAGACTCTTCATAACCTGGCCTCCTATCTTTCCAACTTGCTCCTATCACTACCCAGTAGATAATATAGAATCCAGACATATGAATTCATATGTATCTCCACACCATGTCTCCTGCAATTTTTTTGACCTCTCATCTTTATTCTTCCTTCCTTTGAGCCAAATCGTTTCTATCTTGGAAAACTTTCCTTATAATCCCAAACTTTATTGATGTCCCATTCCCCTGGAAAACACCTAGTCATTTCAATCCAATTTCATATTTACTCTTTACCACTGAAAACAATTAATCGCCAACCAATTCACAAACTTGTTCAGATGAGAGTTCATGTCTTTCATTCTTCTGAAATTCCTTTAAGGGCACCCAGAGTGTTTTGCATGTACAGAAAACATGTTGTTTGATTAATTACTTAGCTCCCTTCCATAATTACTTAGCTCCCTTAGCTGACCTAATGTATGCCCTAGGAAGCTTTATAAATAACTATATCTCCTTTAGGAATGTCAACAAAAGCAGGGGGGAGCAAATGTGGGGGCCCAAAAAACCTGAAATTATCTTCTAGAGGGTGGGACCCTTGTGGTACAGGTTTCCCCCACTAGGTGATTGTTCTAGAAACCCATCCGTATCAGTGCACCAGCTGACGTTGTGAGAGGCTGCACTTGGCTTCAGTGAATGTTTTTTGAAGACTCTTTCAATGCACTTGCCCCTTTCGTGGTGGGTCATTTATGAGCGCACCTGCCCACACCATGTGGTGCTCAGCAGTTTTTGACCAAATATGGCGTGACCTCCATGCCCCATCCTCCCTATTCACCTGATCTTAGCCAAGCAACTTTTCTTTTTTGTTTCCCCAAGTGAAAAAAAGTCCTCAAAGGGAAACATTTTGTTGATGGGGAAGAGGTAAAAGAAAACAACAGCAGAAACACCAAAAGGCATCGAAATTGACGAGTTCAAAAACTGTTTTGAGCAGTGGAAAAAAACATCTTGAGCCCGGCTGGTGTAGCTCATTGGATTGAGTGCGGGCTGGGAACCAGAGGGTCCCGGTTCGATTCCCACTTGGGGCACATGCCTGGGTTGCCGGCCAGGTCCACAATGAGGGCCATGTGAGAGGCAACCATACATTGCTCTTTCTCCCTCCCTTCTCCTCTCTCTAAAAATAAATAAATTTTTAAAAAATGTTTAAAAAAAAGAAAAAGACATGTTGATAGGTGTACTGCATTAAATGGAGAGTACTTTGGAGGTGACTGAAGTTTAAATGCGTGAGAATAAATACACAATTTTTTATAAATAAATTCTGTTCTGGGGCCCATGCCTCATATTGCTAATGATTATTGAATGACAACTTTTGTCTTCAGTAAAGAGAAAGCAGCTGGATAGCTCCTATAGAAAGTAATTTGGCAAAAGTCAAATTTCTATATATTTGACAGCCTCCCAAGATAAGACACACTTTGGTAGACAATTATGTCTGGTATGAATATACACTTTTTGGAGCTGTTAAACTAAGGTTCTTTACATCATTTGCCTATTCAAGATTGGAAGTGTCCATTATGTTTGAATTAATAGGGTGGGCAGGATTGTCTATATCGAGACAATCCCCATGATCGAGATCTTGGCCTTAGCTTCCTGAATGATTTGCATGTACAGACCTTGTCAATGTTTCTGGAGAGTCTGGTGAAAAATACAGGAATAGAGATCAGAAATTGCATTTCCTGCTTGGCTTAAATGAAGGGAGACTTGAAGGGTGGCAGTTGCCTCCCCCCCTTGGCCATTAGACAATTGTGTCAGAGTGTTCTGTTTTGTTCTGGCTGGATAGTGTCTACTTATCAAAAGCAGGAAATTGCATTTTAACTTGGATCTGTAAGATGCCTGCCGGGGAGGAGTTGATCTGGTTATGAGGGTAGAGGTGGGAGGAGGACCAGGGCAGAGAACAGTCAGTACTAGACCACTGCAGGCCCGCAGCCATCAGGAGTTTGGCAGGAACAAAAACTGCATTAGGGGGAAAAAACAAAAAAAGCTGTGGTTGAAGACATGAGCAAGCTTGTCTTCTCCAGATGTGAAAAACTGAGTAGCTATTTTTCTAATCTGGAGGTGAGCATTGCTCCCTCTGTAGAGTTCTTACCAACTACATAATACGAGTGCTGATTTAGTTATAGGCCAGAAGAGGAAATAGGTGGCAGAATTGTCTGACGCCAGATTACAGGCATCATCGACATTGAGATAGGAATATCTACCTGCCATTAAAGAGCTTGGAGGTGGGTGAAAGGGGATGAAGGGAAAGCATATTTTGTGAGCAGGCTTTTGTTTGTGTTCTGTTTATAATGAATGTGGTAAGAGATTTGAGGGCTAATTTTAGCTAATGAAAAGACAATGAGAGCTATTAGGGAATTCTAATACACAAGAATATGAAAAGAAAATCACATTTATTCACTCTTCTGTAAACAAAAGCAAATAAATACTAATTGGACATCTAGCAATTAAAATCTCATCTAATAGAATGCATAGAACTAGTTGATTCTTGCCTTTTAAATAGGTGTTCAGAAAGCATAACATTTCTCCATTTCCCAATTTCTCCATTTATATGTGTGTTTAACATAAATGAAAAAAGCAAAGACAGACTCTACTTAGAAAACATATGTGTATATATGTGTGTATATACACATATAAACACATACAGAAATAAGGAAATGTGGAATCTGTTAAAAAGCAAACAGCCTGAGAGAATATTACTAAAATTGTAGCTAATAGTCTAAGCTGTAAGTGTATAATCATTTGTCTTCTTAGACTTTTTATTCTTTTATATTCCTGTAACTCAGGCCACATTATAATCATCATTCTGATGTCACATTTTATTGCAAATAACAAATTAAATACACAAAAGCACTATTACATTTTTCTAAATTGTGGTTGCTTTTCTTCCGCTCACTGTATTATGACACTCTTTCAATAAGGAAATCACTGGAGTAGTTGTTTTTTGTTGTTGTTCTTTATTTTACTGTAACTGATGTTTCGTCTTCTAGAATAATATTAAAGAATTGTAAATCAGAAAGTAAACCAATTCCACTAAGATTTACCTTCATTTGAAAAGTCCTGCATTTGAGAATGGTGTACTCAGACTTGAAACCAGATATTTAGTAGGTATATTTTCCATATTTTATTTAATATAAAAATATAGACAGAGAAAATTTTGAAGAGAGAACAGACAGACAGAGAGACCACAGATGTAGGTTCAATGTCACTTTAAATTATGTTAAAGTTCATAAATAATATTAATTAAAATGTTAAAAGCCTAGACCTCCATTTTATATTATTATATTTACAGCAAGACCAAGATAAAATTTTTTAAATGTTTTTTTTTTCATTGCTATAGCATTTTGCCTTTCACTGGAAGTGCCCAGGCTTTATTTATTTATTTACTACTTTCATCCCAAACAGCTCTGGTTAAAACATAGTTAATGTACCAACTGCAATTAGCCAACTGTCAAAGGCTCAACTCCTAACCGTTGATAAGCTTCATTTAACTAATTTGAGAAGTGGAAGTTTGAATTTTTTTCCAGGAAGGTAGCTTTTTCCTTATTTCCTGTCAAGACAGCCAAGTCTTGTGACCTATGGTTAAAAGGGCTCTTTGTAATTAAGACAGGGAGTCTCCAAGTGAACAGTTCTCTCAGTAGGAGAGGAAATTTTTTTTTAGAGAGAGAGAGCTTGAAAGGGACAGAGAGAGAGGAGGAGGAGGAAGCAGGACACACTTAAAGAAATAATCAGAGGCAGCCAATGCCAGGTCCTCCCCTCCAGGAGCCTCCCGCTCCCGCCTGGCCACCTGCCATTGGTTCTGTGTCCATTTCATGGAGCGCACAGACTATTAGACCTTGGAGAGCAGGCCTGTCACAGGCCTATGCTTCCTCCGCAGGGCCTGTGCAGAGACAACCAGAAACTGATCAACCGTGTTATATCAATAACATTCTCACACCAGATTGTGTAAATTGATCTTTTACAATTTCTCTCAGTGACAGTCTCTGAAACCAACAAGATAAATCATTCCTCCCATGGCTTTTTTATTGATTGCTGAAACCTGTATAAAAATTACACTGCTCAAGCTGTGAAGTGAACATCCTCATAAAAGACGACTTTTTATTTACAATGAAACTATGTTTGGGCCTAGATCAAGTGCAGATTTACTAGTTCAGAACTACAAAAACAGTGAAATTGAACTGACTTGCAGAAAACTAAAAATTAAAAAAAAACCCATCACTACCAATAACCAGCCTCAAATTAAGACCATAATTTTTTCTTTTAAGGAAAAGCCTTACATGTTTAATTTTAAGCTTAACAGTGAACAGAAAGCCAGCTTGGGGGTTAGGGGGTAGATAAGAAAACCTGCCACAACCAAATTAACCTTTGCAATGGATTTTATAAACTAACACAAATTGCCCTATGATTATGATTACACTCCCAGTTCTTGTAATATTAAAAACAAGAACCTAGATCCCTTTCTATCATGTCAAAAAAGCTTGGGCAGCTTAGATAAAATCACAGAACAACATACTACAGAGATGAGACTTGATCTTTTTAAAGAAGTTTAATTTGCATTATTTTGCTATCATGAAAATATTTTTAGTGCTGCTTTAAGAATAATTTAAATTTTGGAGCACTTATAATTTTTAAATAGAGTAGGAATATAAATGGTATCTTTGAATATATATTTTATATAAATATAATCCTGAAACAAACATTTTCTTTTTAACTCTAATTTTATATTCTACTAAAAAATTAACACATTCACCATTTAAAAACATTGTGTTGAGAGGAGTTTTAAAGTGGAAACACTGTGCATGTTATTCCTTAAACTTGCAGTCAGTTTTCCTGCAAGGGCACAATTTTGAATCACCTGCTAATAAATGTGGTTCCTTTCTGAGGCAGAAACACAGCTTTAGCTACAGAATCCACGTATTTTCAAAAAGTGTAAAAAAAATGTTAAATATTTTTGCATCATCTCATAAGATGAGTTAGTGATGTTTACAACGTAAAGAGAATTATCCTAAGTTTTCACTCTTTACCATCCCCTTGCCATGCAAGTCCTGGGAGAAGGTTATTTGTTATGTTTCAACTCAAAAAGTCTTCTCAGACCTAAGAATCTGAGCACAGCCTTTTGTATACATCTAAAAGGGGAGCACAGATATAGTCCTTTTTGTCCCTTCCCCTTGAGCCTTTGCCCGGTTTCTCAGAAGCTGTCCTCTTTATTTGCAGTTTCAGAGAAGGCCCTTTCAATGGGGCAGGCCAAAGAGGCAGGCCAGACGGGTGGGGGTTGTTTGTGCTGGTTTCCTCTCTTTCCTGGCCAGAAGGAAAAGGGAGAGTGTGAAAGTCTGTCCTTAGGCTCCCTCACCTCTCTGGAAGACACCTTTACTGAGAAAGAACAGCAGCAACACGCAAGTTTTGGGCAAATAATATTAAAAAAGGAAAAGTAACTGGCTCTAGAAGCATGGCCAGAAAGGGTGCCCGCTGCGCACAGCTCCCTCCTGGTTATGAAAAAAAAAAAGCAGCATTTGCAAGAGCTCATCTCCTAGCGACTAGAGTTGGCTCCCCTTCATCTCCGCGCCTGCCTTCTCCCCAGGACCACAGTCCCAGCTCCTGGCAGGGCAGAGTTCAGCCTTCTGTTTACATCTGGGCAGTCCTGGCCCCCGTTCACAAAGACCTACTGTGCCCAAGTTCACCGACTGTCATTTGGTCCTTTGTGACTCTTGTTTTAGTTCTTTGTAAGGCTTTCTCGATTCTTCCCTGGCACATTTCCTATGGGTATTGACAGCAACCACCAAAACCCTCGTAAAGATAGCTACAGCCCGGAGGGTTTGGGGGGTTGGATATTTGGAGTTTTGCGAAACGTTTTGTTCCCTTCCTCGCGTGGGAATGAGGAGTCCCTGGCGCCCACTCGGAGATACATCCTCTCTATGTTTCATCGCCTCTGAGTGTGACACGTCTGCGGTCACACATTGTCGCCGATTGTGGGAAAGGGCCGCTAACCTTTCTGCCTTTCTCGGCCGCCTAATAAGGGAACAATTGAGCTCCCCGGGGCTGCCGGCGGGGTCAGGCGCGGCGCCCGAGACCCTGACAGCACCATAAATTGGCCTTGCAAAGCCAAGCCCTTGGTGGTCCCCTGAAGAAAAGACCGCGGCCCAGAGCGCGAAAAGGCCAGTCCGGAGCTTGCCCGGGGTGAGGGGCATTCTTTCGAGATCACCTTGCTGGAGCTTAGGAGAGCGGAGGGACAATAGCCGAGTCCAAGGGCGGATTCCATGGGGAGAGTTGAACCCAGCCCTCTAGGTTTTGCAGAATGAATGGAGTGGGAGCCGAAGACAGGGAGCCCATAGTGGCCCCAGAGTCGCTGGGGGGCGGGGCGGGGCGTGTCGCAGCCGGTCTCCCAGCCACCGCAGAGGAAGGAATGGCCCAGATTGGAGACGCAATTGCTGCTGCTCACAGACAGTTTTCTTTAACTTCTTTTTGTCTCTTTTTTGACCCATATTTTAGTCCATACCTTGTCATACAGAGACAAGATGAGAAAATCACTAGATGAGGATTTTTTTTCTCACAAAAGATATAGACAGATGATAGATAGCAAAATATCTTTTGAAGTGTTTTTAGTTTAAACCAAAACAATTTTCTGGAGGAAAAATATATTTTTAATTATAAAATATATCTTTTATTTTATATATATTAAAATATGTATATATATTTTAATCTCAGAGAAGTAAAGAACATAAGATGCAGTTTCTGGTTTGTGTTTAGTGTCAATATGTTGTTTTTTCTTTAAATCTCTCCAGGGAACAGAGAGAGAAAAGAAGAGAAGCTAGGGCTGAAGGGAGGGGAAAGCTTATATGAGAAAGATTTAAGTAAGCTTTTAATAACTTTAAAAGTTGTGTTTTAAAAAACGTTTGCCAGAATAACATCATTAAATGTAGCCAGCTATCTGATTTTAATAGGAGGATTCAAGTGTTACCCTCTAATGCAGGCGTGAGGCTGCCAACATCCTCCATCAATCATGACTTATTTTCCCAAACACGAATTGCACTTAAATGAGCCCAAAGAGTTGGTTGCTAGACTTGGTAACTATTTACCTCTGAAATAGTGTTTGCAAGTACTGTGGTTGAAGGAGTTGTGGAGTTTTCCTTTTTTTCAACACCAGACAGGTGACGACAGGATCACATGCCGAACGGGCAAGGCCCAGGCTATGCTGCCAAGAAATGAGTTTGCAAAGACTATCCGCCCTTGTCTCCCTGGTGGTGGAACCCTCAGTTTCCACTGCCACAGGGTACCTTGGCCACAAGAAACAGGCAAAGGGGAAAAAGGCCAGGTGTGTTATTTGATCTACCTGCCCCTGATCCCTCAACACCCCAGGATCAGCAGAGAAAGCCTCCCTCTTTTGCTGAGTAGAAAGGGGTGTGGCCACAAATAAAGGTAAAAAGGTAGAGAAAAGATAGGATGACAAGAGAGAAGGGTGTTATGCTTGTTAAGTAAAATACATGACCCACTTAACTTGGGGATAAACTGAAGGACCTTTGGTTTGTTTGATTGATTTTCCTGTTTTGTATTCTCTGAAACCTAAAGCCTCAAGTTACATAAAATAGGGTGACTTTTTCTTATTCCCTACTTTTTCTTGCATAGGAGGAGCACTGCAAAATAAGGAGAAAAAAACTGTAGGTGTGAGGAACCTTTCCAGGAACTAATGTGACATAATACTCTTCATACAGAATGACAGAATTAAATAAATATGTATTGAAGTGTTATTCCTGAAAGTCTGAAGAAAAAACTTACTTCTAAGTCAGATTGAGTTCTCCTTTTAATCTGATTACTTTTGTGTACTTGGCTTGATTCCTAATGGTGGGATATAATTGGGGCCAAAGGTTAGTAAAAAACCATTTGGAGGCAAGAAACAAGATATATGTTCTACATTAGGGATCTAGATTAAGTTGAACAACAATTTTGTTCTCATCCTTCAGGAGCTTTCCAAAGATTCCCATTTAAATCATGTTTTCTCATAATGTATATAGAAGGAAATACCAAAAGCATGTCTTCCAAACTATGGGAAAACTATCCACAAAGACTATTCCAATAGGACAAACACAAAATTTCTTTAAAGTGAAATCAGAGAATGGGGGAGTGGGAGATAGTAATGTGTAGGTTACAGCCTGTTATTTTTATGAACACAATACTGATTTTCATACACATACACAAATGCCAAATTCCCTATTTCCAAAATCTTCTGTTGAAAACAATAGTAGTATGCATTTTAAGAGGACATTGCAAAGGGTTCTGTTATGATATCTGAAGTTGAAAAAATTATTTTCCACTAATTAACAACCTTCATTTAATGGTTGAATAATATTACTATTACCTGGAGTGGTTGAAAAAGTTGAGGTGCAAAGTGATCTTGAAGGGTAAAATAAAATTAATATTCCTGCAGACTTCTCATTGTACATTGTTAATTCACTCCGAACAATTAAAAAGACCTTTGACATCACAGCACTTATTTGTGGTACTGTTAATAAATATCCTTCACCTCCTATTATTTAAACATATGGGAGAAGAGGAAAATGCTTAGCTATCCTTTTCACTTGAGTAAATTTCTCATCCCTTAACAGAAAAGACTAGATACACTTCTGGATTCTTTAGTGATTCCACTGAGTTGTTCCATGTAAAAGCTTGAATAGTCTCTCCATCTCTCACCTCCTTCCAAGTTGTTGAAATAATACATTTAAAAAAAGAAAGAAAAAAAAGAATAAGAGACACTATTATTCCAACCTTCTGTTATAAACATGTCACGTGCTCCTAAAGAATTGTTGGTGTGGTGAAGAAACAATAAAACGTGACATGTGGAAGAAAGACAACACAGCCGAGAGGCCCTACAGCTGAGTGTGCTGAACAATCGGCAACCTCTAAGGACTCTCGCCTGCAATCCTGGCTGTGCCATCAATTCACCATATGCCTTTGGGTAAGTCACTTAACCTTGACAGGTCTCAGTTTCCCCATGGGCAAAATGGCAGTTCTTATAATAATGCTTTTACCAGTATTTTGCAAAGAACAACGATTACAAACAAATGCAAATTATCCTGTGTGTATTAAGAATGACCTACAATTGCTATGAAATATCATGTGCTTGTAGTTCAAAATACACTTTTCCAAAAACAATAGGCAGATCCTGCAAGCAGGGAATGATAACAGGAATTAGAGATCATCGAGCAAATTAGAATCAAGAGAATCCTTTAGAAAGAATCTATGATGAATCACTTGGCCAAAATAGGGACTTGGGAAAGTAGAGTTAACTGTCATTTTTTTCACGTAAGTTACTGTCAAAAGTGATTTGGGCATAACAAACTGTAAGACATACTATAGTTAATTTAAAATTGTTGGGAAATACTGAATGAATGTTGTATATTTTACATATGGAAAATAGATCTATACAACCTAGAGAAGGTATTTTATGTTAAAAATATAGAATGTCTTATTTAGTATCTACATACCGTGTTGTTCTGTGATTCCTTATATGTGCCCTTAAAAGAGGATGGGAGAACATGTAATGACCAACTAAATCTTCAGTAATGTTTTACTTTAGTTTACTTCTGAAGAATCAAAATCACCTGATTAAAAATTAGTTATATTGAAAAGCACACTTAAAACTATGTATGTCTACTTTTATAAAAGCTCAAAACTTTAGAAAGATGACTAATGCGGAATATATAAATATTTATAACAAAAGGTTAATGGTGTGTATTACAGACATTATTATTAGAAATCAATTTTGAAAAGATGAATAACTTAGTTGATAAAGCCAATTGACATGAACAAGCAATTAGCAAAATAAAAAATACAATTCCCAACTCACATATGAGTAAGTATTTAGCCAAAATAAGAAATTAAAATTAAAATACCCTAGGCCATGCTTCAGGTAGAAAAGAATACACTGATATTTTCTGAGGACATAAGCAGAAGTAATTATTAAACACTATAAAAAATACTGTGCCTTCATTCAAGCTACTTCACTTCTAGAATTTATGTTAAAAAATATCATCATTGCACTCTGATGTTTAACTATAAGGTGATTATTACAGCATTGATTGTTATATTGTATATTGCAAATAATTCCTAAAGTGAAGCAATGGAGTAATTAGATCGATAAAATATGGTTGTGCATAAAATGCATTATTGCCTAGCTAACAAAAAAGATACTATAGTTATAGAAGAATGTATACTAAGTTGAAGGATATTTAAAATAGGTTAGATGCAAAAGTAGGTGAAAAACAATATAGTAGGTATGATCCTATAAGATTCTGAGGAAAGAAGGAAGAAGTATCAGGCGGAATAGGCTAGATTTTGTTGCAATGTAACAAACACTTGGAATTTTAGTGTCTTATAACAACAAAGATTATTTCAGACTCTTCTTGGGGCAGCTGGGAACTCCACTCCTCACTCTGTGACCCAGAGTAAAGCAGCACCATCTCAAACACTGCCCAACACTATGGTGAAGGGAAGAGAGCTTTCCTGTCCAATCCAGTAGCCACTAGCCACATGAAGCTACTGACTACTTGAAATGGAGCCTGTGGGAATTGAGATTGCTGTAAGTGTAAAATATGCACCTGATTTCAAAGACTTATAGAAATAATAATTGTACTAAGAAAAGAATAGAAACTTTCTCAATCATTTTATGTTGAGTGATGTTAAAATGATGATATTTTAAATATTTTAGGTAAAAGAAATCAGATTATTAAAATTAATTTCACCTATTTTGTTTACTTTTTAGTATGGTACTGGGAAATTTTAAATTACATATGTGACTTACATTTGTGTGAGCCACGGTGTTGAGTGTCTTGTATTAGCAATTAAATGCTGCTCCTCTAGCTAGAATGAGTCATAGAACCCCACACAATCACAAGAAGTACAAAAAATGCAGTTCTACAATGCAGCCAGAAGGCAGCAAACTGAGAATATTTTCTGAGTAGTCCTAATAAGTGCCACACAATGAGAACAAGAGAAAGGGAGAGAAAGAGCATGCACAAATTTTGAAAAGTATGTTTGAGATAATTTGGTTAAATATAGGCTACTTGCTATCATAAAATTTCATTGGAATCCCTTGGGAATACCTTCAATTTTGAAGCAGTCAACCTCTAGAGGAACTACAAAGTAGTTATGAGATGGCCCTGTAATGGCTGGCGAAGGGAGAAACACTATATACATTATGACACTAAGGGCAGAAGCTCTGGCCAGGCAGCTTATTTGGTTAGAGCTTTGTCCCAGTACTCCAAGGTTGCGGGTTCATTCCCCAGTCAGGGCACATATGAGAATCAACCAATGAATTACATAAATAAGTGAAACAAGAAATTGATTTCTCTCTCTCCTCAATCAATCAATCCATAAAAGACACTATTGTAAGAGAGGAAAAAAGATTACCAATAATTTGGAGAAGAAAAGTTAAAATACACACATATGCACACACTAGGTCAGACATTTGCAGAGAGGACACATACTGATTTGCTATTGAGCTACTTCTTAACTGGGCAATTGTATGTAGCATCCCCCACAATGGGAAGTGACAAGAACTGCTTTATTTATGGATACTCTTTTCCTAAGGAAAGCTGAGAGGATCAGCAAATGTATGTCAGTGTACAGATATGTCCCAACATATTGAAAAACCTAAAATGACATACTCCAAAAGCTTTATTATATTCATCACTTGGGAATGGGATCCCATGTCATTTCAAATTTATTATTTTTGCTTATTTTTATTTTTAAATCACTTTCAAGAAACTAGTGATGTTCAAAATTATTTGTCATACCCTTTGCTCAGGGCTCAAAACAATATGCAGTCATACTAATTTCTACTGCAGGAGGGCAAGATAACATGTTAAATACTCTAGAGGCAGTCCACCTAAATTCAAAATACTAGCAGTATGATGTGATTTCTCTCTTTCTCCATTTATCCACCTGTAAAATGGGGATACCATTCATATTTACTTCATAGGGCTGTATATAAAAATCCAAACTGTGAAAATCCAGCTAGCAATAAATTTATTTAGCAATAAATTCTAGCTTCAGTTTTCTGTTTTATTTAGCAATAAATTCTGTTTCAGTTTTCAAATTTAAAATAAAGACTAAAATCAGCCAACTATATTGTAATCTCCAGCTAAAGTTTGAAGAAACATTAGCAATATTCACTTCCTCTTTGCTCATCCTTCTTTTAAAGGAACTCTTACTTGGAAGTGCATTTCTTCCCCTCATTTCTGCACAAACCATTAATTTGTCAAGAGAAAAATACAAAGACTTTACATTTTTGCAGTTCCATCTCCTGAATTAACTCTCCTTTTCTGAATTTAAGAAAGCAAAGCACCATTCAGTGTTTTAAGAGCAAATGAAATATACAAAAATTAGAATGGTTTTGGCAAGTTAACATCAATTTGAATAACAACAGACAAATAAAATTCTGTAGATGAGTGTTTTCATTTTAAATGATTTTACCAGTTTTCAAATGATTAGACAATTTTGTTTCATTTTCTTCAAATTTACAAATTAATATTTTAAGAGATGGAGTTAATAACCAGGTGAGTTTAAACATATTAAAAATTATCAAGGTTTGCTAAACAAAAATTCTGAGGTTTGCTACATAAAATTTAGAACTAAAATAAAAACGGTAGTATCCTATAATACCAAATTTGTATTTCTCAGTTCAATTACTTTTATTTTCTTTTTTTAATATATTTTATTGATTATGCTATTATAGTTGTCCTATTCCCCCCCTCCCCACAGCCCCCTACACACCCCCCACCCATATTCCCCTCCTTTAGTTCATGTCCATGGGTCATACACACAAGCTCCTTGGCTTCCACATTTCCCACACTATTCCAATCCTCCCCCTGTCTATCACCAACCCACCACCCACGCTACTTATTCTCTGTACCCTTTCCCCCTCTCCCCCCCTCCCATTCCCCTGTTGATAACCCTCTATGTGATCTCCATTTCTGTGGTCCCGATCCAGCTCCAGTTGTATGCTTAGTTTGCTTTTGTTCTTGTTTTGGGTGTGGTTTTTAATAACTGTGAGTTTGCTGTCATTCCACTGTTCACACTTTTTCATCCTCCCTTTCTCAGATAAATCCCTTTAACATTTCATATAATAAGGGCTTGGTGATGATGAGCTCCTTTAATTTGACTTTATCTGAGAAGCACTTTATTTGCCCTTTCATTCTAAATGAAAACTTTGCTGGATAGAGTAATCTTGGATGTAGGTCCCTGCCTTTCATGACTTGGTATACTTCTTTCAAGCCCCTTCTTGCCTGAAAGGTCTCTTTTGAGAAATCAGTTGACAGTCTTATGAGAACTCCTTTGTAGGTAACTATCCCATTTTCTCTTGCTGCTTCTAAGGTTCTCTCCTTATTTTTAATCTTGGGTAATGTAATTATGATGTGCCTTGGTGTGTTCCTCCTTGGATCCAACTTCTTTGGGACTCTCTGAGCTTCCTGGACTTCCTGAAAATCTATTTCCTTCACCAGCTTGGGGAAGTTCTCCTTCATTATTTGTTCAAATAAGTTTTCAATCCCTTGGTCTTCCTCTTCCCCTTCTGGCATCCCTATGACCCGGATGTTGGGACATTTACAGATGTCATGGAGGTTCCTAAGCCTCTCCTCATTTTTTTTGAATTCTTGTTTCTTCATTTTTTTCTGGTTGAATGTTTTTTCTTCTTTCTGGTCCACACCGTTGATCTGAGTCCCAGTTTCCTTCCCATCACTATTGGTTCCCTGTACATTTTCTTTTACTTCACTTAGCATAGTGTTCATTTTTTCATCTAATTTGCAACCAAATTCAACCAATCCTGTGAGCAGCCTGATGACCAGTGTTTTGAACTGTGCATCTGATAGGTTGGCTATCTCTTCATTGCTTAGTTGTATTTTTTACTGGAGCTTTGATCTGTTCTTTCACTGGGCCTTTTTTTTTTCTTGGCACTCCTGTTATGTATAAGGGGCAGAGCCTTAAGTGTTCACTGGGGCGGGGTAACCCATGTCATTGCGTTGTGATGCTGTATATGGGATAAGGGTCTGAGAGAGAACAATGGTGCTTGCTCCCCTCTCTGTCAGATTTCAGTCGCTTCCCCCGACTACCCACAAGCAAATTGCGCCCTTCTCGTGCTGATTCTCACAGAGGCAGGCTTGTGCACATCCTAGGACCCTGTGGGTCTCTCCAATGAACTCTCCTGTGAGGCTGGGAGTTTCTCCCGCTGCTGTCTCAACCTCTGCAGGTGTTTTCAATTGGTGGTTTGAGTCTTTATTTCCCCAAGCTGGGACCCTGGGTTGTTCCATCTGTCTCGCTCCCTAGCTGTTTCTCTCGGTTTATCTGCACATGAATGTGGAGCCACAGTCTGCAAGCTGCAGCCCCACTGGGTCTGCCAGCTGCTGCCTTGCCTGCCTGGTCCTCCAGCCTCTGCCTCTTTGGGAGCCCTCTCCGCCCAGCTGCCCGGCTCCACCCCGCCTACCGGTCTGGACAAACTTTTCTTTAACTCCTTGGTTGTCGGACAGTTCGATTTTTCTGTCAGTTCTGGGGGGTTTTTTGTTTGTTTTTTAAATTGTTATTGTTCTTTTTGTTGTGCAAGGAGGCACAGTGTGTCTGCCTATGCCTCCATCTTGACCGGAAACTCCAAATTACTTTTATTTTCAAACTGTAGTCAATTAAAACATGCCTTAGTGAAATTTCTTAGGAGCCAAATAATTGATCCAACATTTATCCAAAATGCTGAACTAACTCACATAATTCTTCAAATGAGTATTACATCTTTGATGGTGATATACACATTGTTTTCAACCTTAAGCTTAAAAAGGCATGTCATAAAGTTTCAGATTAATCAAGAAAAACACCTTGTAATTTGTTACATTTGAAAAGTAGCTATCTAACTCCCTTAATATTCTAACAACATGGTTTTAAAATTGTACCACCAGAACTGTGCTGCCACTGCACAGAGAGAGAGAAATGGTGCCAAATCCAGCAGGAGGTATAAAAAGGAGAAACCTCAAAAGATTCTAGCTGTTTCTGTACCCTCTGCACCCTCAAAGTGAAATCAAGAATCTAAATGGCTTAGAGGCTTAAAATTCAATCAAAATAAGCACTTTAGAATCAATCATTCTACTATTTGGAGTAAAAAATGGAATTTTCAGTCAAACGTTTCACTTCTTTGCCTCTTTTTTTATTATTTTTTCACATGGGGTCTTACTGTAAAGTTCCATTGAACCAACACATGTATGCCAGCCATAAAATGCAGATAATATGATATTTTATTTATAACAGGCTAAATTTGTCTCTTATGAAAGATAAAAACACTTCAAAGTTGATGAGTCTATGATCTTAAGTAAAATCCCCATTCAAATGTGATTTCTTTATAGGTTTAACTCTGGTCAGAGTAATTTGTGTTCTTTCTATATATTATTCCAACTATTATAAAACTGTTCATGCAAATGTGAAATTGTTGCTATTTGCACAATGTTTCCACCGTGTAAGGTTGTGATATTAAATTCTCATGCAAGATCAAAATTCCATGTATTTACTAACTGTAAACATCCAAAATTTACACTTCAATATCTGTATGACTGGCAACTTCTACTGCAATCTACATCATGTTTCCTCAGAAGTGGAAGGGAAAAAATCGAGGGAAGTACAATTCAATAATTATGGTAAATATTTACCAAATGTTTGCTATGGCATAGATGTTATCAATTGGTAATACAGTACTTAGAAAATGCATTATAAAAGCTCTGCCACTAAGTCCCTCTGTTGCCCTTAATCATTTAGCCTTTCTGAGTCTAGTTTTCTCATTTGTAAAATAAATTATAATAATAAGCAACATCTTCTTTGTTATTTGGCCATTATTGTGTAAATTCCACCACACCTTTTTCACTGACATGAGTAATTTTTGTATAAATGAACAAATACATATGGAATATTCTGACAAGCAAGCTATATCACTGCATTCTAGTGGTACACAGGTTTGTTTTGTTTTGACTTTTTCCTGGTTATATCTTCCAACAAAGTAACAACAAACAAAACTGGGAATTTGCAGCCCAAAAGGTAAAGTGCAATAGGAATAAATATAAGGTTGTGCATTTATTTAAGTTTGAAAATCAGCTTCAGAAGTGGAGAATTTATATATTTAACAGGTATTTTTATTAAGCACCCACTAGGATCAGACTGGGATCTGATAACTCAACAATGTTAAAAAAAAAAAGTGTCCATGTTTAATAAACTCACAGGTTCACAATATTGCCAAGTGGAGAGGGAGAGATGACAAACAAATACATAGAATACACATTGAAATGAATATTATAATAGGCTTGAGCTGAAGTTATGTAAGAGCACCAAAAGGGGGAATTAATTTCACTGGAAAGGGTGCAGATCAGGGACACCTGAGAGAACTCTGAAGCAGAGAAAAGCAGTCAGGTGTTTAATTAGCTGTGCTGTTAACATTGATTCACCAAGCTTCTCACTAAGATAACTAGAAAGAAGAAAAAGATAAGAATTCCTATTATCACCAACTAGTAAGTTACAGCTAATAAGTTGCAGAACCGGGCCATGGAGCATCCTACTTTTAGTCACTAAACTATACTACCTCTCAGTGTGATAAATGATAGAGTTCTGTTCCAGCTAAGTTTTTCTACTGTCTCAACACAATCGAGACACTAGAAAAAAATATTAAATTTTAAAAGTCTTTTTCTTCTATGGAATCTGTAAATAAAATAATATAGTGAGCGTTTTCATTGCCAAAAACTTGACGAATGACTTACTGCATCTTTAAAGGAATGACCTAAAGCATTTGGATTTTTTTTCCTTTTAATTAGTAGAGTATTAAAACACTCAAGGGTAACTGGTTTCTGTCATTAAACTCCCTACAACCTACTCATCCCTGTAGAACCTATGAATATTCCAATGCCAGGTATTCTCAAAAAGTATTGTGTACAGTATGGTCTTTATAAATACATTAGAAAAAATATTATAAGGAATTACAGTGAAATGCAAGATGAAATTCTAGGATATTTTTCCCATTAGAATTTTCTACCTTTTTTCATAATCCTAAGAGTGTAACATGTTTTTTTAATCAAACAAATAGCACAGACTTTTGGGTTTTTTATTTCATAGGATTTTGATTTTTGCTTTGGAAATACCTAGGGACAAAAGTAAACTAACTAAAGTGGTGCATAGAGCAATGATATTTTCTGTTACATTGCATGATTTGTTTTCCCATGCTTTCTGAAATGAGCTTTCTCTTAACATGTTAATTTACATTAAAACTGAGCAATAGACAAGCAAAAGAGGAGGAAGCTCTAGACAGGTTCTCTATGGGGAGGTGGCAAGGTCTGAACACCCTGGCTTCCTGGTGAGGTACGGACTGCCCACAGATTGACTCCAAGCCCAAAGAGAGCCTACACCTTCTAAGGGTGGGTGAGGATGGGATTGAAACTCTTTCCTGAAGGTATCTCCCCTAGAAAGGAATGAGAATGTCCCACCAGAGAGAGAAAGAACAAATGGGTGAAGAGAATCTGTTTAGAGGCACAGAATAGTAGCTGAAGAAAGTAGCTTAGGGTGAGCTAAAAGACAGAGGAGGTGTAGGGTGGAAACTTGAGTGGTGCTGCCATTACAAATGAAGAAGTGGACGGGGTTGCGATGGGTTTAAAGTTGAAGTTAAGAGACAGATTGAGATGAGCAACGTGTGATGGAACCAGTCACATCTTTAGGAATGACAAGCTGGAGTAGTAGGTAAAGGGATAAAGAATTGGTGTCAACATTTGGGCTCTAGGCCTAACTGGATCATTAATAAGCTGTACAAATGTAGCCAAGACATAGGCTCTGCACTGCAACTTCTTCAGTGCTACAGCCAGGCATTTCCTTTCAAGTCCACTCTTCTTTCCCTCCTTTGAATTTTTCTAGTCATTCATTGAGAAATCATAACCCATTGTGTGCTATGGACTGTGCATTGTAGTGGGTGGGTGAGATTAGTGACTCAGAATACCCTCTCTCTTGAGGAGCTCACATAATGGCTCCCTCTTGAAGGCATTATGGACTGGATAAGAAATGAAGCACCCTGGAATTCCAGGTGAGCAGCAACTCATGTGTGTTCATGAACTCTGACCAAATCATAATTGATGAACCTAGTGTCTCCTGTACAAGAAAAGAAAATGTTATAATTCCAAGATCATTGTCACAGACAAATTATCTTCTTTTCAGGAAGATAGTTTCTGATCTTATCCACAATTTTATTTATTTTTTTAGGAAAAGAACTAGCTAGCTCCATTTCTTTAAGTAAACTGCTTATTCTAAATTTACCTGAATTTTCAAAACAGTCTATAACTGAAAACTCCACTGTAGCCTGGCAGGAACAGAACTTCCTGAGGATTTTGCCAGGAGTGCTTGGCCTCAGACAGACCAGGAATACCATAGTGCCCTTTATTACTAGCTTTCAGTATTTCCATTTCAAGCCCTGGTAAATACAGGGCTATGAGAGGAAAAAATTAATGGGAATATTTTCAAACTTTCAGAAAACTGAGGATTTGATATTTGGCAGGAGGGCTAAGAGGGTGGTTAGAGGAAAAAAAAGTGCAAATGCTCAAAACTTTTTTTAAGGTTGAGTTTGAGTCCAATTGACTCTGTTCTTTTTTCACACTGGCGCTAGCAAGGGCGCATTTTCCCCCCACTAACAACTCTTCCCTTATTCTATGGAATGTTTAATTTACCCTTTGAAAGAAAGTATGATTTGTTCCATTTTTCCATGTGCAATTTATGTGCTATTTACAGACTAAGATAAGAATCAAGAAGGATTCATGTGCCAAAAGCACAAATTCAAGGCTAAGAGAGGAAGTCAGAGTTCTAAGTCCCAAACTGGACTGACTCCCCAGAATTCTCCCTGCAGAGCCTTCCCCACGCTGTGCTTCCATCTGCCTCAGTGCCACACTGCATGCTAACAGAGTATTGTCCCAAGCAGCCCTTGACCCAAATCACAGTCTAAACCCAAATGAAAGAGTATGTTTGGCAAAACATCACATCTTCTAGAGGATTTGCTGAACAAATCTACCAAAGAGTTAGAAAAATTGCAGTGTTTATCTAGTTACTCTTTCTACCTCAATGATGACAGTGTGATATGAAAATACCAATTATTATGCTAAGTACAGCACACCTACCACAACGGATCTAAGTTAAAATTAACCCTTGTTGATACAGCAGACAATATCTAACTGGGCCTTTATTTTTTTTTTAATAAAAATATGCATACTGAACAAACTCGGACCTGTGACCAAAACAGCAGGATAAACAAGTCAAGCAGGCTGTGAGGAAAATCAGTTAAATCTAATTTACAAGCACCATTTTGTTAAACCAATCTAGTACTGAGCTCTATTTACATAAGCCTTGCCTTTTTCTTGACATCTCAGCTATGGATTCACCATCCTGAATGACTTCCTTTCTATTCCAGTCTCTTCTCAGCTGTCTGACCCAACACATGTACTAAAAGTCCTCACTCATACCAACTGCCCTACTCCCCCACCTGTCTTTTCCCCAGAGCATGAGTGGCTCTAATCAATTATCCAAAGCACAAACCGTTTCTTGTTTGTTCAGACAAATGTGTTAATTGCCATCGTACTCCCAACCAAAATGAAGGATTCTCTTTTTTACCCTGTTCAGTACATAACACCTAAATTCAACACAAACTTAAAACCTTCATCTCACAGAGTCAAGCATAAGTCTCCTCTTTTCTAAACAGTACACATTCTTTCAAGAAAAAAAAAAACATGGCTTAAACACACACATACAATTCACCCACATGGTCATATAAAATATACCATTACAATGGTAAATACAACATGTTAAACTTACTGGTTAAAGAGCAAGTGGTAGAGGGCCTCAAAAATAGGGCATCTGGAAGTAGTAAGTCCAGCATCTTTTGATGGAGTCAGCTTTTCTGCTCTCAGTTACCCCATCTACATAATCCTGTCCCCAATTTCTTTCCCCACCATGAGAAGCCCTGCCTTATGAGGCAGAAAGACTTCCCTTTGATCACTCTTTAAATGCCAAGAGCAAATTATTATGCATACCCAGTGGCATGGACCCAGAGTTGGTGCCCGACCATGAGAGAGGTTAAAACAGGTCTCAGTGTGAGAAACTATGGCTCACTTTCAGCCTAGGGATTCAGTAGTCTGCAAGTTACAGGGAAGGTGAAATGGCTGGGATCCATTAATTACCTAATAAACAATATTGATTTTATAAGTATTTTAAAAATAACTACAATATTTTCTGGAAAATAATTGTTGAGATCTGCATTCAGTTTTTCAAATTTGTATCTTAAAGCCTTTCAAGTTCATTTTAATATTCTGTGAGTGATTGCTTAAAGGAAAGCTGTGCTTAAGTCTAGTCTCCTAGCATCACCCAAAATTCATGCCTACAAGCAAAATGGGCAAAAGTAAAGTTCTGCAAGGTCCCCTGTTACTGGGAAGCTAGCTATCTTCCAAATGGGATAGTGTGCTTTATCCATCAGTGGTCAAGGTATGCTGAAATGAAAACCCCTACACATTGCTGTGGAGAACATAAATTAGGCCCAACTTACTGGGATCAAGATTCTTGCAAATGTTCAGATACTTTGACCTAATAATTATACATCTTGGCATTTATCCCAAGAAAATTACCAGAGAAACAAACAAGGATTTATGTATCAGGATGTTCATTGCAATGCTACTTATAATAGCAAAAAATTGCCACTGCCTAATTAACCAACAATAGAGATTTAGTTAAGTAAATAATTCATAGAACAGAGTGCTCTTCAGCTATTAAAAACCATGTGCTCAAAGAATGTAAAATAGCTCAGGGAAGTGCTGACAAGATAATCTTAAGTTAAAAAACAGAGCATAGCACATTGAATGTGTGTGTCCCCAGTTTTGTAAATACTTACATATGTACATGATATGTAACATGCATGTATGAAAACTGGAAGAAGAGATAAAACCTACATTGATTGAGGTGTGTACCAGGGAATGTGATAAAACTTTTAATGAATTATTTTATTTAGTCATCAAAATAATTCACAGTACAGATACTATTTTGATCCTAATTTTAGCAATGATGAAATCAGAGCAAAGAGAGATCAAATTACCCAAAATATTCAGCTAATTAGTTAAGTAGCCAATGTTTAATCCTATATAATCTACATCCTACCTAAGACCATCTAGCCACTATGTTGTTCCATGGATTAGTTTTCCCTCACATTTTTTTGTATTTTCTACATTTTCTCAATAAATATTTTATTTTTATTATCAGATTTTAAATAGTCTGCAGAAGGAGAGTAATTTGCATTATGATGGAAATTAAACTATTATATGCTTATTGAAATAAATTTCATTTTTTATTTGTTAAAAGCAGGAGCCAGGGCTTTTTTTTTTAACTGATTCTTTAATTACTATTTAGATTTTGATAATGAACCTCTTGTTTTGTCTTTTTTATATTTTGGCACTTTTCTATGTAATTTCACATTTTCTGAAGCAGAAGACAAGCATTGTTCAGAGATACATTAAAGGATTAGTCAAGATACAGAGATCTTTCCAGGTGTTTTCAAACTTTTTCATAGAGCGTAAGGTAAGCTTCTCAGAGTGAGTTGAGTAGGGGTGAAAACTATAGTTAAGGAGAGTAAAAGATCTGAAATAACTGCCATAGGATAAGTCAATTAAGTAAGTAAAGGTAGAATATCATCATTTTTAATAATGATAACAAAGAGTAAATAAACAGGGAGAAGACCATGCTGAATTTGAGCACCTGAACTCAAGGCACTCTGCCCAGTAGCTCTGGTTAGGCTACTGCTAGCAGTAGCATGAGACACTAGTAGAGGCAGCTTGATTTAAGGTGCCTGTACCTATAACTGATGGAGGGAGTAGGGGTGTGTGTGCCCCGTCCTGTTAGTGGAAGATGGGTGCTGTGGCTGAAGATCGATAGGTTTCTTTCTCAGAGCATCACCTGGGCAGCAGTATGTTTTAAACATGAAGACTGGCAGATAGAAAGAGCAGTGAGTGTCTAGGAGGGACCACTCCAAAGCCCTCCAAGGGAAGGAAAGTGTGCTTGGCAAGAGGGGTGGTGGCCAAGGGAGAGCTCAAACACAGACACATCACAAAGAAGTTTACAGACAGTCAACAACAATAATAATAAAAACAAGAAACTAATAAACATTTTGTAAAAGAATATGTTTATTATTCTTGAATTTAACAGAAAATAGAACCCACTCTAAAACTAAAGGAATTACTGAACTTTAAATAAAAGTTTCTTTATAAAACCAAATAAATCTATAGAAAGAACCCTGCATCCAAGCTAGAAGGAATCAAAAAGCCCACAATGAGAATGCCAGGGAAATGTAGACAAAAAATAAGGCAGTCCTCATCTTCCAGGAAGCTGGCAGAGGTCCAGGAAGCATTGGTGGCTCCAAGCTGCTGTGAGTTTTAGTAAAATGGCATGGATTTCTAGTAATGAAAATTATTAAAGAAAGATTTAATTATGATTTCTTAAGAAAACAATCTCTTTTCTTAGGTGTAATAATGTTTAATTGCAATACTATATCAACAGGTTGCCCTACAAGAGGGGAGAACTTACATATATTTGTGATATTATGTAACCATTAAAATTATATTGATTGAATATTAAGAAAAATTCCATGGAATTTATACAAATTTTATAAGAAATCATTCAAAAATTCATATTATGTGATGTTCATTGTTTTTCTTAAACTCACAGACAAGAAATGAGCAGAAAACACGTCCAAATATCAGTAGTGGTTTCCTTCTAAGTATAAAGGTTATAAGGGCAACTTTTCTGCTTTCTACTTGTATATAGCATTTTCTCAAAAAATAAAATATTTGGAAAATCCTTTAATGGCTCTGATTGAGACCGTGACTCCACCTAAGCCCACCACAATTGTCCCCATCCACCCCTCCAGTCACCTCTCCCTTTATCCCCTATTCTGTCCTCATGGAATCAATGCCACTCTCTACTCCCTGATTATAGGTTCTGCCTGTTTTGGAGCATAGAGATTCCAGATAACAGACTAAGGCTTGGGTAAAAGGACAGTAAAACATACAAAGTGGAATGAAAATGAGACAGAAGTAGAAGGGAGAGACACCTGTAGTGTTTCGGGCAATAACCAAGTTGCTGAGAAGAAAGAAAAGTAAGTGCTCTGGACATTGGGCCCTAAGAAAACGTGGACTGTATTTTTGGACCCAGAACCTTCCTCTTCTAACCAGTATGATTTCAATCAAAATTTGAGGCAAAGTATTTAAATCTGAGGACTTAGTTTTATTTTCCCACAACTATTTCCTAATCTCGTTTCTTCATGATCAGATTTTACACAACATGTCGTCAATGCATTTGCTAATATTTCAGGTGAGAAAACTTCATGGAGCAATTTTTTTACCTACTATTTAAAGCATACAGAAACGTAACCCTAACAGTAATAGTTTATGTTGTCTTGTAGCTGGTACTAGGGAAACTAGCCACACCAACATTTTCCTAAAAAGCTACAGTTTTCATATGGAATACTTCATCATATTCATTACAGTCTATTTACACTTATGTAAACCAAAGTTCCTAGAGCAACCAAACTTTAACATGTTAATATAAACATTATACATCTTTTAATTGCAATGGGCACATTCTTGAGTAATTTAATTTCAACAATACCCCTTACCAATAAACAAAGAACACATGCTTGACTGCTTCCCTATATATAGTACAAAGTAAGGAGAAAAGTAAATGGCTTACACAGCAAGGACCAGCAGGTAGCCTTGAACCTTTTGTATCTTAAAGCTGATTTTGTAGATAAAAACTCTGGTTCATAGCTAATCACATATTACATGAGGGAATATCTAGAGACTAAGAGAAGCATTTGAACTTGGCGACTTCTGGGCTTGTAGGTGAGACTTAAGAATGTTTGAAGAAGTTCTAAACACCACAAGTATGTAAACATTAATCTCCCCAGATATCATTGTCATCATGTTGAAGAAAGAAGAGTCCAGGCTATTCAAAAAAGCCAGTCACTAAAGCCACCAGCTTCCCTTGACCCAGCTGGCATTCACAGAGCCTGCAGCAGAACAGGCCTTTCTGAAGACTCCATTGCAACTGGGAACCTCCAAACTTTGATTAAAGTGACTGCCATTCATTAGCCATCAGAGAGATGCAAATTAAAACCACAATGAGATATCACCTCACACCAGTCAGAATGACCATCATCAACAAAGCAACAGATAACTGCTGGAGGGGATGTGGAGAAAAGGGAACCCTACTGCACTGTTGGTGGGAATGCAGACTGGTGCAGCCATTGTGGAAAACAGTATGGAACTTCCTCAGAAAATTGAAAATGGAACTGCCTTTCGACCCAGCAATTCCACTACTGGGATTATACCCTAAGAATCCTGAAAAACCAATTCAAAAGAACCTTTGCACTTCTATGTTCATAGCAGCACAATTCACAATAGCTAAGTGCTGGAAACAACTTAGGTGCCCATCTACAAATGAATGGATCAAGAAACTATGGTACATTTACACAATGGAATTCTACGCAGCAGAGAGGAAGAAGGAGCTTATACCCTTTGCAACAGCATGGATGGAACTGGAGAGCATTATGCTAAGTGAAGTAAGCCAGGCAGTGAGGGACAAATACCATAAGATCTCACCTGTAACCGGATCATAGCCAACAAAAGCAGAAAGCAAGCAAAACATAACCAGAGACATTGAAATTAAGAACAATCTAATAATAGACAGGGGAGAGGGGGGAGGGGACAATGGGGAGAAGGGTTTTCAGAAACCACTGTAAAGGACACATGGACAGAACTAAGGGGGAGGAGGGAAGCTGGCGGGGAGGAGGGCTGTAGGGGAAGGGAGGAGGGGAGGGGAGAGGATGCAAATAACTGTAATTGAACAAAAATAAAATTAAATTAAAAAAAAAGTGACTGCCATTCATTTGGATCACCTCAAAACCAGGCAATTTCAGAGGAATTGGTTTTTAATAAAAACAAATTATTAACTAATTGGATAATTTGATGTGACATGATTGCATTCACACAGGGAAAACAGAGAAGTTTTAAAAAAACTTTAAATTTTATTTTTATTTTTTAAAATATATTTTATAGATTATGCTATTACAGTTGGCCCAGTTTTTCCCCCTTGACCCCTCTCCACACAGTATCCATCATTCCTTCCAGCAACCCCCCCCCCTTATTTCATGTCCATGGGTCATGCATATAAGTTCTTTGGCTTCTCCATTTTCTATACTGGTCCTAACATGCCCCTGTCTATTTTGTACCTACCAATTTGTACTTCTTAATCCCTGCACCTTTTCCCCCATTCTCCCCTGTCCCCACTGATAACCTTCCAAATGATCTCCATATCTATGATTCTGCTTCTATTCTATTTGTTTACTTAGTTTGTTTTTTAGATTCAGTCATTGATAGCTGTGAATGTATTGCCATTTTAATGTTCATAGTTTTGATCTTATTTTTATTAAATAACTTCCTTTAACATTTCAGATAATAATGGCTTGGTGATGACAAACTTCTTTAGCTTTACCTTGTCTGGGAAGCACTTTACCTGCCCTTCAATTATAAATGATAGCTTAGCTGGACAGAGTAGTCTAGGTTATAGGTCCTTGCTTTTCATTGTTTTGAATACTTCTTGCCATTCCCTTCTAACCTGCAAAGTTTCTTTTGAGAAATCAGCTTATGGTCTTATGCAAACTCCTTTGTAGGTAACTATCTGCTTTTCTCTTGCTGCTTTTAAGATTCTTTCCTTGTCTTGGAGTTCCAGCCAAGATGGAGATATAGGTAGAAACTCCTTGCTTCCTCACACAACCAAAAGGAGCACACCAACCAATCTAAAAACAATAAACAACCAGAAGTGTCAGAAAATCAAACTGCATGGAACTCTGACAACCAAGGAATTAAAGAAATAGTCAGCCAGACTGGTAGGAGAGAGACAGGCAGATGGGCAGATGGAGAGAACCCAGGATGAGGCAGCAGACTGTGCAGGCAGGGCTGGCTGAAAGGAGCCAAGGAGAGGCAGCTGACCAGACCATGCAGCAAGGCAGGGGCTGGCTAAGAGAACCCAGGGCAAGGTGACAGACTGTGTGGGTGGGGCAGGCTGAATGGGAAACTGAGACTCAGAACTGACTGTGGACTATAGTGGGGGTTGCCACAGTGGGAGAAAATCCCAGTCTCACACAAGAGTTCAATGGAAAGTAGGGCTACAGCCCAGCAATCAAGCTGCATTTTTCCCTCTCTGACCCCTCCCATACACACAGTGGCACAACCCAGCAAAGAGGGTTGCCTCACCCTGGTGAATACCTAAGGTCCCAGCCCCCTTACAACTTAACAGGTATGCTGAGACAAAGAAATATGGCCCAAATGAAAGAACAGAACAAACTCCAGAGAAAGAGCTAAGCAATGAGGAGATAGCCAACCTATCTGATGTTGAATTCAAAACACTGGTAATCAAGATGCTCACAGAACTGATTAAGCTTGGTCAAAAAATGAAAGAACAAATGAAGACTACCCAAAGTGAAATAAAGCAAAATATTCAGGGAACCATCAGTGACAGGAAGGAAACCAGGACTCAAATCAATGAGTTGGAACAAAAGGAAGAAACAAACATCCAACTGGAACAGAATGAAGAAACAAGACTTCAAAAAAATGAAGAGAGGCTTAGGAACCTCTGGAACAACTTTAAACATTCCAAAATCCAAATTATAGGGGTGCCAGAAGGAGAAGACCAACAGCAAGAAATGGAAAACTTATTTGAATAAATAATGAAGAAAAACTTCCCCAATCTGGCAAAGGAAATAGACTTCCAAGAAGTCCAGGAAGCCCAGAGAGTCCCAAAGAAGTTGGACCCAAAGAGGAACACCCCAAGGCACATCATCATTAAGTTACCCAAGAATAAAAATAAACAGAGAATGTTAAAAGCAGCAAGAGGAAAGGAGACAGTTACCTACAAAGAATCTCCTATAAGACTATCAGCAGATTTCTCAAAAGAAACCTTACAGGCAAGAAGGGGCTGGAAAGAAATATTTAAACTCATGAAAGGCAAGAACCTATATCCAAAAATACTCTATCCAGAAAAGCTTTAATTTAGAATGGAAGGGTAGATAAAGTTCTTCCCAGATAAGGTCAAGTTAAAGGAGTTCATCATCGCCAAGCCCTTATTATATGAAATGTTAAAGGGACTTATCTAAGAAAAAGAATATCAAAACTATGAACAGTAAAATGACAATAAACTCACAACTATCAACAACCGAACCTAAAAGAAAACACCAAAACCAATACTAAGCAAACAACTAGAACAGGAACCGAATCAGAGAAATGGACATCACATGGAGGGTTTTCATTGGGGGGGAGGGGAAGAATGGGGGGAAGGTACAGGGAATAAGAAGTATAATTGGCTGGCATAAAATATATTGGGAGAGGTTAAGAATGGTGTAGGAAACAGAGAAGTCAAAGAACTTACATGTACAACCCACGAACATGAACTAAGGGAATGTTGTAGGGTTGGAGCTGCAGGGCAGAAGAGGGATAAAGGGGGAAATTTGGGAAAACTCTAATAGCATAATCAATAAAATATACTTTAAAAAGATTCTCTCTTTAGCTTTAACAATTGACATTTATAAGTATATTTTATTGATTATGCTATTACAGTTGTCCTATTTTTTCTCCCCTTTACCCCACTCTGGCTGGTACCCCCATTCCCTCCAGCATTCCCCTCCTTAGTTCATGTCCATGGGTTGTACATATAAGTTCTTTGGCTTCTCCATTTCCTATACTATTTTTAACCTTCTTCTGTCTATTTTGTACCCACTATTTATGTTTCTTATTCCCTGTACCATTTCGTCCATTTTCCCCTTCTTCCTCCCTGCTGATAACCCTCCATGTGATCTCCATTTCTGTCATTCCGTTCCTGTTCTACTTGTTTGCTAGTTTTGGGGTTTTTTTGTGGGGGGGGGGAGGTAGGTTCAGTTGTTGATTGTTGTGAGTTTGTTGTCATTTTACTGTTCAGTTTTTATCTTCTTTTTCTCAGACAATTCCCTTTAACATTTCATGTAATAATGGCTTGGTGATGATGAACTCCTTTTGCTTTACCTTGTCTGGAAAACACTTTATCTCCCCTTCCATTCCAAATGATAGCTTTGCTGGATAGAGTAATCTTGGATGTAGGTCTTTGCTTTTTTTATGACTTTGAATACTTCTTTCCAACCCCTTCTTGCCAGCAAGGTTTCTTTTGAGAAGTCAACTGATAGTCTTATGGGCACTCCTTTGTAGGTAACTGTCTCCTTTTCTCTTGCTGCTTTTAAGATTATCTTTAATATTTGGCAATTTACTTATGATGTGTCTTGGTGTGTTCCTCTTTGAGTCCAACTTGTTTGGGACTCTCTGAGCCTCCTGGACTTGCATGCTGAGTTCCTTCAGTAGATTGGGGAAGTTTTCTTTCATCGTTTTTTTCAACTATGTTTTCAATTTCTTGCTCTTCCTCTTCTCCTCTGGCACCCCTATAATTCAGATATTGGAACGTTTGAAGTTATCACAGAGGTTCCTAATCCTCTCCTAATTTTTTTTTAATTCTTGTTTCTTCATTCTGTTCCTATTGAATGTTTATTTCTTCCTTTTGCTCCAAATTGTTCATTGAGTCCCAGTTCCCTTCCCTTCAGTGTGCTTCCCTGTATGTTTTTCTTTATTTCACTTTGCATAGCCTTCAGTTTTTCCTCTATTTTGCATCCATACTCAATCATTTCTGGTAGCACCCTGATTATTAGTGTTTTGAACTTTGCATCTGACAGGTTGGCTATCTCCTCTCCGCTTAGTTGTTTTTCTGGAGTTTTGATCTGTTCTTTCATTTGGGCCATATTTCTTTGTCTCAGTGCACTTGTTACATTGTAAGGGGGAGGGCCTTAGGTATTGATCATGGCAGGTCAGCCCACTTTGCTGTGCTGTGGTGCTGTATGTGGAGGAGGGGTCAGAGAGAACAATGCCACTTGTTCTGTTCCTGCCCCACTTTCAATCACTTCCCCCTCTTCCCACAAGCAAATTGTGCCCTAGCAGGTGCTGCCCTAGTGCTGATTCCAGGGTGGGTGGGCTTGTGTACCTTCTAGGACCCTGTAAGCCCTCTAACAGACTCTCCTGTGAGACTGGCAGTTTCTCCTGATGTCATAACCCCTGCAGATTTTTATAGCCAGAGGTTTCGAGGCTTTATTTGCCTGGTGCTGTAAACTTGGGTTGTGTTTCCTGTCTCACTCTCCAGCTGTAGCCCCCAGTTTATCTGCACGCAGATGTGGCAATGCCTGGTCTGCCAGCCACTACCTCACCTGCCTGGTCTGTCAGCCACACGTCCTTTCCACCCCAGCTGTTCATCTCCATCCCTCCTACCAGTCTGTATGAATGTTTCTTCTTTAACTCCTTGGTTGTTGGACCGCCATATAGTTTGAGTTTTTGGCAGTTCTGGTTGTTTTTTCTTTTTAAATTGGTTGTTATCCTCCTTTTGGTTGTGCAAGGAAGTTAAGAGTGTCCACCTACACTTCCATCTTGACCAGAACATAATCTTTGGCATTTTAATTATGATGTGTCTTGGTATGGTCCTCTTTGGATCCACCTTGCTTGGGGTTCTCTGAGCTTCCTGGACTTGCATGTCTATTTCATTCACCATTTAGGGGATGTTCTTTTTCATTATTTTTTCAAATGAATTTTCAATTTTTTGCTCTTTCTATTCTCCTGCTGGTACGCCTATGATTTTAATATTGGTGTATTTAAAGATGTCCCAGAGGCTCCTTAGGCAATCCTTATTTTTCTGGATTATTTTTTCTACTTGCTGTTCTGATAAAATGTTTTTTGATCCTTATGTTCCAAATTATTGATTTGATTCTCAGCTTTATCCCAGCCACTGTTGAATCCCTGTGATTTTTTTTTTATTTCACTTAATGTAACCTTCATGTCTGCCTGGGTATTTTTTATGCTGTTAAAGTAACCAGTGAGTTTCTTGAGAATCCTAATAACCTGTGTTTTGAACTCTGCCCTTGATAGGTTGCTTATATCCTTTTCATTTAGTCCTTTTTCTGGAGTTTTGTTCTGTTCTTTCACCTGGGCCATATTTCTTTGTCCCCTCATTTTGGCAGGCTTGCTGTGTTTGTTTCTGTTTATTAGGTAAAGCTGCTTTGACTCTCTATCTTAAGGAAGCATGGCCTACTTTAGAGAAGCACACTGTTAGTTAGATGGGGCAGACCCTTAGGTAATTACCAGGGTGGGGCAACCCATGTCACTGCTCTGTGGCTCTGTGTGAGAGAGGGCTCAGAGAGGGGGCAATGCCACTGCCTGGCCTCTGAAGTTTTGTCCAGGAGGAAACTGTCTCCCAGCACTTGCCCTGATGCCAATCACTTCAGTTTCTCCCCATATGCCACTGGTGCCATTCCAGCTGTTGCCCTGGTGCTAAAACCCAGAGGGAGTGAGCCTGTGTAAGCCCTAAGTCCATTGTGGGCCCTTTAAGACGAGGTTCCTGAGAATCCTGCAGTTTCTTCTGCCTCCTCAACCCCCACTGGTTTTCACAGCCAGAAGTTATAGGCATTTATCTTCCTGGCACTGGAACCCTGGGCTGGGTGTTCTGGTGCGGGGCTCTGATCCCTCACTCCCAAGCCATCCCTCCTGATATCTATCAACCACACATGGGTATGGGATAACCTATTGCGTATCTCCATGCCTCTCTGTGTGTATCTGCCCCTACTACCCATCTAGAGGACTGTGGCTTCTTTATTTCCTTGGTTGTCAGACTACCTATAGCTTGATTTTCTGACAATTCTGGGTGATGTTTGTTTTGTAGTCTAGTTGTAATTTTAGTTGTGGTTGTGCAAGGAGATAAGCCATGTTAACCTATGCCTCCAACTTGACCAGAAGTGAAATTTTATTTTTCAATGACATTTTACATTCCATATTATTTTGTATTAGTTTCAGGTATATTGCATAGTATTTAGACAATCATATACTTTACAAAGTGTTCCCTCAATATTGTCATTACCCACCTAGCACCATACATAGTTATTACAATATTATTGACTCTATTCCCTATGCTGAACTTTACATTCCCATGACTGTTTTGTAACTACAAACCCCAAGCCCCTCCCCTCTTGAAACCACCAGTGTGTCCTCTGTGTCTGAATCTCTTTCAGTTTTGTTTGTTCATTTATTTTGTTCTTTAGATTCAACATATAAGTGAAAACATATGGCATTTGTCTTTATCTGACATTTCACTTGACATAATACCGTCTGGGTCCATCCATGCTGTCACCAGTTGTAAGAATTTGTTCTTATTTATGGCAAAGTAATATGCCATTTTGTAAATTTTCCACTTGTTTTTTATCCATTTATGTACTGATGGACACTTGTGCTGCTTCCAGATCTTGGCTATTGTAAATAACGTTGCAATGGACATAGGAGTGCATATATTCTTTGAATTAGTGTTTCAGGTTTCTTCAGATATATGCCCAGAAGTTGAATTGCTGGGCCAATAGGCAGTTGCATTTTTAATTTTTTGAGGACCCTTTGTATTGTATTCCACAGTGCTTACACCAATTTGCATTTCCACCAACAGCGCATGAGGGTTCCCCTTTCTCTGAATCCTCACCAACACTTACTTTTTTGTGGATTTATTGATGACATCAGTTCTGATAGGTGTGAGTTAATATCTCATTGTGGTTTTAATTTGCATTTCTCTGATGATTAGTGATATTGAACGTATTTTCATTGATCTATTGACCATCTGTATGTCCTCTTTGTGAAAGCATTTATTCAGGTCCTCTTCTTATTTTTTAATTGGAGTATTAGGGTTTTTATTTTGAATAGTATAACTTTTTAACATTCTTGGATACTAACCCCTTATCAGATGTACCATTGGCAAATATGTTCTCTCATTCAGTAGGCTGTCTTTTCGAGTTGTTGATAGTTTCCTTTGCTGTGCAAAAACTTTCTTAGTTTGATGTAGTCCCATTTGTTTATGTTTTCTTTTGTTTTCCTTGTCCAAGGAGATGTATCAGAAAAAAAAATATTGCTAAAAGAAATGTCTGAGGTTTTACTGCCTATGCTTTCTTCTAAAAGTTTTATGGTTTTGAATCTTATATTTTAGTCTTTAATAAATTTTTAGTTGATTGTTGTGTGAGGTGTAAGAAGGTGGTCTAGTTTCATTTTTTGCACATATTTGTCCAATTTTCCCAACACTATTTATTGAAAAGAATGTCTTACCCTATTGTATGTTCTTTGTCAAATTAGTTGACCATATAAGCATTGGTTTATTTCTGGGTTTATTATTCTGTTTCATTGATGTATATGTCTGTTTTTATTTTGGTGCCATGCTGTTTTGATTACTATGGCCTTGTAGTATAGTTTGATATCAGGTAGTGTGATACCTCCAAGTTGTTTCTTCTTTCTCAAGATTGTTGTGGTTATTTGCAGTCTTTTGTGGTTTTATATACATTTTTGGATTATTTGTTCTATTTCTGTGAAATATGCCATTGGCATCTTAATAGGACTTGCATTCAATCCATTGATTGCTTTGTGTAGTATGACCATTTTTATAATGTTAATTCTTCCTATACATGAATACTATACACTTCCATTCATTTGTACGTATCTTCTTCAATTTTTTTCTTCAGCATCTTACAATTTTCTGAGTATAGGCTTTTTACATCCTTGGTAACATTTACTCCTAAATTTTTTTGTTATACAATTGTAAATTAAATTGTCCCCTTTTTTCTTTTTCTTTTTTTTTTTACATTTTTTTTGTATTTTCATAATTCTGTTTATTTTTATATTACTTTATTGTTGTTTAATTATAGTTGTCTGCATCCTCTCCCCTCCCCACCCCCCACACCCTCCAAACCCACCTCCCTCTCCTGCCTCCATCCTCCCCCTTGGTTCTGTCCATGTGTACTCTATAGTGGTTCCTGAAAACCCTTCTCCCCATTGTCCACTCCCCCCTCCCCTCTGGCTATTGTTAGATTGTTCTTAATTTCAATGTCTCTGGTTATGTTTTGCTTGCTTTTTTTTGTTGTTGATTATGTTCCAGTTAAAGGTGAGATCATATGGTATTTCTCCCTCACTGCCTGGCTTATTTGGTTTAGAATAATGCTCTGCAGTTCCATCCATGCTGTTGCAAAGGGTATAACTCCTTCTTCCTCTCTGTGCGTAGAATTCCATTATGTAAATGTACCATAGTTTCTTGATCCACTCATTTGTAGATGGGCACTTAGGTTGTTTTCAGCACTGGGCTATTGTGAATTGTGCTGCTATGAACATTGGAGTGCATAGGTACTTCTGAATTCGTGTTTTAGGGCTCTTAGGGTATAATCCCAGCAGTGGAATTGCTGGGTCAAAAGGCAGTTCCATTCTTAATTTTCTGAGGAAATTCCATACTGCTTTCCACAGTGTCTTTACCAGTCTCCATTCCCACCAACAATGCAGTAGGGTTTCCTTTTCTCCACAACCCCTCCAATAGTTATCTGTTGCTTTGTTGATGATGGCCATTCTGACTGGTGTAAGGAGGTATCTCATTTTGGTTTTAATTTGCATCTCTCTGATAGCTAATGATGCTGAGCATCTTTTCACATGTCTCTGGGCCCTCTGTATGTCCTCTTTCAAGAAGTGTCTGTTCATGTCTTTTGCCCATTTTTTAATTGGGTTTTTTGTCCTGGAGTGGAGTCATATGAGTTCTTTATATATTTTGGAGATCAAACCCTAGTCTGAGGTATCATTGGCAAACATGTTTTTCCATACAGTTGGTTCTCTTTTTATTGTAATACTATTTTCTTTAGCCCCACAGAAGCTCTTTATTTTGATGAAGTGCCATTTCTTTATGCCTTGCTCTAGGGGACATATCATTGAAGATGTTGCTGCATGGAATGTCTGAGATTTTCCTACCGATGTTTTCCTCTAGGACTTTTATGGTGTCATGACTTACATTTAACTCTTTTATCCACCTTGAATTTATTTTTGTGTATGGTGTAAGTTGGTGCTTGAGTTTCATTTTTTTGTATGTAGCCGTCCACCTTTCCCAACACCATTTGTTGAAGAGGCAATTTTTATTCCATTTCATGCTTCTGCCCCCTTTGTCAAAGATTAATTGCCCGTAGATACTTGGGTTTATTTTTGGCCTCTCTATTCTGTTCCATTGGTCTATCTGTCTGTTTTTATGCCAGTACCAGGCTGTTTTGATTACAGTGGCCTTGTAATATAGTTTGATATCAGGAATTGTGATCCCTCCTGCTTTGCTCTTCTTTCTCAAAATTGCAGCTGATATTAGAGGACGTTTATGGTTCCATACAAATTTTTGAAGTGTTTGTTCTATATCTGTGAAATATGTCATTGGAACTTTGATAGGGATTGCATTGAATCTCTATATTGCTTTGGGGAGTATGGACATTTTGATGATGTTGATTCTTCCAATCCATGAGCATGGTATATGTTTCCATTTGTTTGTGTCTTCCATGATTTCTCTCTTCAGTGTTGTGTAGTTTTCTGAGTACAGGTCTTTTACCTCCTTGGTTAGGTTTATTCCCAGGTATTTTCTTTTTTTTTGTTGCTATATCAAATGGGATTTTTTTCCTGATTTCTGTTTCTGCTGTTTCACTGTTGGTATACAAAAGTGCCTTTGATTTCTGGATATTGACTTTATATCCTGCTGTTTTGCCAAATTCAAGTATTAGATCGAGTAGCTTTTTGGCAGAGTCTATAGGCTTTTCTAAGTATACTATCATGTCGTCTGCAAACAATGACAGTTTTGTTTCCTCCTTTCCAATTTGGATGCCTTTTATTTCCTTTTCTTCTCTGATTGCTGTAGGTAAAATTTCCAGTACTATGATAAATAGAAGTGGTGATAGTGGGCAACCTTGTCTTGTTCCTGATCTTAGTGGGAAAGATTTTAGTCCATTGGAGTATAATGTTGGCCGTAGGTTTCTCATATATGGCCTTTATTATGTTGAGGAATGGTCCCTCTATTCCCACTTTGCTAAGTGTCTTTATCATAAATGGATGCTGTACCTTATCAAATGTTTTTTCTGCATCTATTGATATGATCATGTGATTTTTGTCTTTGCTTTTGTTTATGTGATGTATTACGTTTATTGTTTTTTGAATATTGTACCATCCTTGCATCCCTGGGATGAATCCCACTTGGTCATGGTGCACAATCTTTTTAATGTATTGCTGGATGCGGTTTGCTAATATTTTGCTGAGGATTTTAGCGTGAATGTTCATCAGCGCTATTGCCTCAAGTTTTCTTTCTTTGTTGTGTCTTTTTCTGGGTTGGGGATTAGGATGATGCTGGCTTCATAAAAAGAGTTTGGGAGTCTTCCATTATTTTGGATTTTTTGGAATAGTCTGTGAAGGATAGCGGTTACCTCTTCCTTAAATGCTTTGTAGAATTCTCCTGTGAAACCATCTGGTCCAGGGCTTTTGTGTGTCCAGAATTTTTTGATTACTGCTTCAATTTCATCTACTGTTACTGGTCAGTTCAGGCTTTCTGCTTCTTCTTTATTGACTTTGGGAAGATTATATTTTTCTTGAAATTTGTCCATTTCACCTAGGTTTTCATATTTCTTGGCATACAGTTCTTCATAGTAGTGTCTTACAATCCTTTGTATTTCTGTGGTGTTAGTTGTAATATCTCCTCTTTCATTTCTGATTGAGTTTATTTGGGTCCTCTCTCTTTTTTTCTTGATGAGCCTGCTTAAAGGCTTGTCGATTTTGTTTATCTTTTCAAAGAACCAGCTCCTGGATTCATTGATCCTTAGAATTGTCCTTTTAGTCTCTAAGTCATTTAACTCTGATCTGATCTTCGTTATTTCCTTCCTTCTACTTGCTTTGGGTTGTTTTTGTTGTTGTTCCTCGAGTTCTTGTAGGCGTAGGGTTACGTTGTTTGTGTGAACTGTTTCTATTTTTTTTAGGTAGGTCTGTATCGCTCTGAACTTCCCTCTCATGACTGCTTTCGCTGTGTCCCACAAGTTTTGGGTTATTGTCAGTTCATTTTCATTTGTTTCAAGGAACTTTTTGATTTTTTCCTAATCTCGTCCTTGACCCATTCATTGTTTAATAGCATGCTCTTCAATCTCCATGATTTTGAGTGTTTGGGTTTTTTTCCTTTGGGTTGGTTTCTAATTTCAGTCCGTTGTGTTCATAGAAAATACTTGGTATGATTTTAATTTTCTTGAATTTGTTGAGGCTTGTTTTGTGTCCTATCATATGGTCTATTTTTGAAAATGTTCCATGTGCATTTGAAAAGAATGTGTATTTAGCTTCTTTGGGGTGAAAGGCTCTATATATATCAATTAAGTCCATTTCTTCTAGGGAATTATTCAATGCCACAATATCTTTGTTGATATTTTCTTTGGAAGATCTGTCCATTTTTGACAGTGCGGTGTTGAACTCCCCTTCTATAATTGTGTTGCTATCAGTATCTTATTGAAGTCCTCCAAGATTTTCTTTATGTATTTGGGTGCTCCTGTGTTGGGTGCATATATATTTACAATGTTTATGTCTTCTTGGTGGATTCTTCCCTTGAGTATTATGAAGTGTTTTTCTGGGTCTCTCTTTATGGCCCTTTTTTTGAAGTCTATTTTGTTGATACGAGTATTGCTACCCCGGCTCTTTTATCCTTTCCATTTGCTTGGAAAACTTGTTTCCAGCCCTTCACTTTCAGTCTGTGAAGGTCTTTTGCCCTAAGGTGGGTCTCTTGTAGGCAGCATATGTGTGGGTCGTGCTTTCTTATCCATTCAGCTAGTCTATGTCTTTTGATTGGAGCATTTAGTCCACTTACGTTTAAGGTTATTATTGATAGGTACTTATTCATTGCCATTTTTTTTTGTATCTGTGTTCCTTTCTCTCTCTCTTTTCCTTCCTTTCCTTAAAGCAGTCCCTTTAGCATCTCTTGCAGAACTGGTTTGGTGGAGGTGTATTCTTTTAGACTTCTTTTGTCTGGGAAGCTCCTTATTTGACCATCTATCTTAATTGAGAGCCTTGCTGGGTACAGTAGCCTTGGTTGCAGGCCTCTGGTTCTCATTGCTTGGAATATTTCTTGCCATTCTCTTCTGGCTTGGAGTGTTTCCACTGAGAAGTCAGCTGCTAACCTTATCGGGGCTCCCTTGTATAGTACTTCCTGTCTGTGTCTCGCTGACTTTAAGATTCTCTCTTTGTCTTGGAATTTTGCCATTTTAATGATGATGTGTCTTGAAGTGGGCCTGTTTGGGTTCCTTTTGATTGGGACTCTCTGTGTTTCCTGGATTTGTATGACTTTCTCTCTCATCAGATTAGGGAAGTTTTCCATCATTACTTTTTCATACAAGTTTTCTATCCCTTGCTCTTCTTCTTCTCCTTCTGGTATCCCTATTATACAAACATTATTACGTTTCATGTTGTCCTGCATTTCCCTTAATACTTCTTCATTCTTTCTGAGTCTCTTTTCCTGTTCCTGCTCTTTTTGGGTGTTTTTTTCTACCTTGTCTTCCAGCTCGCTGATCCAATCCTCTGCTTCATCAAACCTGCTTTTGGTTCCTTCTGTTGTATTCTTCCGTTCTGATATTGTATTCTTCATTTCCTCTTGGTCGTTGTGGATAGTTTCTATTTCCTTTTTCATGTTGACATAGTTTGTAATTAGTTCATTATAGTTTCCTTGTAGTTTCTGGAAATTCTCTGTGAGCTCATCAAGCTTCTTGAACTTCCTGATAACCAATTCTTTGAACTCACCATCTGATAGTTGGCTTGCCTCTGTTTCGTTTATCATTCTCTGGGGCTTCCTCCTTTCCTTTCATTTGGGGATTGTTTCTTTGTCTTCCCATTGTTTGTGAGACTTTTCTTGCTAGCCTCTGTTTCTTAAATTGATCTGTCACGTTCTCTGGAGCAGCAAAGTTAATTTTGTGTCACTGTCTCTGTTTTTAGGGCTGACCCTTGTCTGGGTCTGTTCTCTTTTCAACTCCAGGTTTTCATGTCTCTCCTGTGGATAAAGAAGAGAGGGGAAGGAAGAAGAAGAAAAAAAACTTAAGTAAAAAATAAAATAAAAATAAAAAATAAGAAATAAAAAGAGGATAAGACTAGTAATACTAAATCAACGGAAGGAAGAAGCAATTAAAAAAATAAAGAAGGACAGATAGGAAGGAGGGTGGGGAAAACTAACAAACAAACAAACAAAAAAACTTCTCCTGGCTGGCTTTAAAAGTGTCCGGCCATGCCTGCTCCCCTGGTTCTCCTGTCTGTGTCAGGCGTCTGATCGTTCAATTCCCCTGCAATCTTGGTCACCAGTCTTCATATACGCTGGAATACTGTTGGGTGTTCGCTCTGTTCCTCAGAAAATCAGCTGGTGTTTCACTTGTTGGGAAGAGGAAGTGGACCCTGCTCTCCTCTATCTTGCTGCCATTTTTTTTCTCTCTTTTGGGCCTTTTTTTTTCCCTTGGTGTTCCTGTTACTTTAAGGGGCGGAGCTTTAGGTGTTCACCAGGGCGGGGAAACCCATGTCACTCTGTTGTGACGCTGACTGTGGGGACGGGGTCACCCACGTCGTTGTATTGTGAAGCTCTCTGTGTGGGCAGGGTAACCCACGTCGCTGCGTTGTGACGCTGTGTGTGGGGGCGGGGCCTGAGAGAACAATGGCACTTGCTCCGCTCTCTGCACCTCCCCAGCTGCCCACAAGCAAGTTGATCCCCTCCATGTTGGCTCTGGGGTGAGTGGGCGAGCCTGCACAATTCCGAGTCCTGTGGGCCTCCCCAAAGCACTCTCCTGTAAGGTCAGGAGTTCCTCCTGCCGCTGCCTCAACCCCCACAGGTGTTTTCAATTGGTGGTTTGAGGCTTTATTTCCCTGCGATGGTGGGCCAAGCCGTCTGTTCCACCCCCCAGCTTTTCCTCCCAGTCTATCCGCGCGCGCTAATGAGGGACCACCTGGTCCACCAGTCTCAGCCCTGGTCTCGCAGAGTGTGCCTACCGCGCTTTGGCCAGGCATGCCCACCACGGGCTGCTTCAGGCAGCTGGAGTGCCACCGGTACCGCTCCACAAACCGCATCTCTCCGAGCGCCCTCCACCCGGCTCCGCCCTGCCTACGGGTCTGGATAAACATGTCTTCTTTAACTCCTTAGTTGTCGGACTTCCACTCAGTTCAGTTTTCTGTCAGATCTGGCTGCCCTTGCCCTCTAAATTGCTTTTTTTCCTCTTTCGGTTGTGCGAGGAGGAACAGTGCGTCCACCTACGCCTCCATCCTGGCCGGAAGTCTCGCCAGGCCTGTTCCTTTGGTCTTCCTGTCTGCGTGAGGCTGGGAAGATATTAGTTTTGCTTTTCTCCCTTCTTGAGATGCACTCTTCTCTGTTGTCCAGCCTCCAGCCCAGTTCCTAGGTATGCTTCTGGGTCCACACTGGGTCTGTTGTTGTGCCGTTTTTGAGGTGCACCAATTAGGGGCAACTCACCCACTGCCTTCTTGCTGGTTTAGGAACTCTCAGCACCCCTTCTGGGTAGTTTAGCCCCCACACTGAGTCAAGACTTTCTGAGGACTGCCGCTCCCCACAGTGGGGCACTTCCGCCTTTCTCCTACAGAGCCAGTCGGCCCTGCAGGACTCCATGCGCAGGGGCCAGGTGGCAGGCACTTTGTCCCCAGCCATCCAGGTGTGAGCTCCGTGTACCTGTGTTCACTGTCCCCTTTTGTCCCTGGATTGAGTGCCAGCGAGCCACAGGCCAGGGGGCCCAGTTGTGCACTGTACCTGGTATTTTCGAAGTGGGCACAAGTGGGCCACGGATCACCAGGTACACACAGTCCCTAATTCCCTTTGATAGGCTGCGCAAGCCACAACTGGCCCCGGGGCCACTGGTTGCAAACTGCTCCTGAATCTTCTGCAGTGGTCAAAGATAGGCCGTGGATCACCCAGTTCGTACAGTGTCCAATTCCCCTTGGTGGGAGTGCAAGCCACCATTGTCCAAGGGCCACCATTTTTGCACTCATCCTGGTGTTTCTGGAGTTTGGGCAGGCAGGCTACCCTGGGCCTCTGATCCTCAGGCCCAGGTGTGCACTGACCCCAGGGCTGTTGTGGGCAGGGCCTCTCCAAACAGCTGGGGAGTGCCTATTTTTTTTCCTATTTTTCTTTTTGAAAAATTCTTCCTATTTACACCCGCCAGTCCAAATAAGTACCTGGTCTCTCACACATCCCAACCTGGCTGTCTCCCAAGAATCTTGCAGCAGACCCAGCAGCTGCTGGGTCTGGGGCTGCAGCCCACCCTGCTCCCTGCGCTTGTCCCAGGGGACCTTTTTGTCCCAAAGCACTCTCCTTACCGTCCGATCATTCAATTTCCCCTATAATCTTGGTCACCAACCTTCATACATGCTGGAATACCATTGGGTGTTCTCTCTGTTCCTCAGAAAATCGGTTAGGTGTTTCACCAGTGGGCAGGAAGAAGTGGACTCCTCTCCCCGCTATCTCACTGCCATCTTCCCTCTGAATTGTTTTCTTAGTTTCCCTTGCTGAGAGTCTGATAGTTCTTTATTGATGTATAAAAATGCAACAAATTTCTAAATATTAAATTTTTATCCTGCTACTTTACTGAATTCCTTTATCGGTCCTAGTAGTTTTTTATGGAATGTTTAGGGTTCTCTATATGCATGTATCTAGTATCATGTCATCTGCAAATAATGATGGCTTTACTTCTTCCTTTTCAATTTGGATGCCCATTTCTTCTTCTCATCTGATTATTGTGGCTAAGACTTTCATTACTAGGTTGAATAAAAGTGATGAAAGAGGGCATTCCTGTCTTGCTTCTGATCTGAAGGGAAAGAATTTTAGTTTTGCCCATTGCGTATGATGTTGGCTGTGGGCTTGTCATGGATGGCCATTAGTATGTTTCAACAAACGGCCATTTTTTCTCTCTATTCTCACTTTGCTGAGTTTTTAACATAAATGCATGCTGGATTTTGTCAAATGCTTTTTCTGCATCTATTGATATGCTCTTACAATTTCTGCCCTTTATTTTGTTATTTGGTATAACCCATTAATTGATTTGTTGATATTGTACCAACCTTGCATCCCAGGAATAAATCCCACTTTATCATGGTTTGTGATCTTTCTAATGTATTGCTAGATTTGATTTGCTAATAGTTTGTTGAGGACTTTTGAATCCATGTTTATCAGGGATATTGGCCTATAAATGTCTTTTTTTTTTTTTTTTGTAGTGTCTTTATTTGGTTTTGCAATCAGGATAATGCTGGCCTCATAAAATAAGCTTAGGAGTTTTCCCTCCTCTTAAATCATTTGAAATAGTTTGAGAAAGATAAGTGTTAGTTCTTCTTTGAAAGTTTGATAAAATTCACCTGTGAAGCCATCCAGTCCAGGACTTTTGTTTCTGGGATTTTTTTTTTTTATTACTACTTCGATTTCATTACTTGGAATCAGACTGTTCAGACTGGTTGTTTCTTCTTGATTTAGTTTTAGGAAATTGTATGGTCCTAGGAATTTATTCATTTCTTCTAGACTCTAATTTGTAGGCATTTAAATGTTCAAAATATTTCTTATAATCTTTTTTATAACTGTGGTATCAGTTATTACTTCTCTTTCATTTTCTGATTTATTTTTTGGGTTGGTCCCTGAGAGGACTTCTTGCTATCAGTTGAAAATTGAAATAACAGACTTTTAATTGCAATAGATTTTCTTTTTCAATAGTTAAAAATCTTTGAAATGTATTTCCTAATCTACATGTTCCAATTTAGGTTTTAGTTCACTCATTACCAGTTGCCATAAAATTGGTTTCTTCCTTTCCAATCTTGACAGCATTGTTATTGAGCCCATTTTCACCCATAGGCCCACTCAAACTGCTACGTTTACAGAAGACGGATATTTTGATAGCTGTAAGGCTCTGTTAGTATTATTCCAATCATTTTTTTTCTCGCACAGTAGTTATGCCCCAACACCTAGTTTTATTTTTACAATAGTGGTATAGTTTATAGCAATGTTGTTTTGCTTTTGTTTTTGTTTTTGCTTTGGACACAAAAGCTTTCACAGTACTTTTTTTTTTTTCCAGAAAGTATGTATGAAAAAAACCCTGACATGTGTTCACCATTTGGAAATTTGTATATTTCAACACGCAGTTGATTTATGGTGCAGATCAACTTTCAGTCATTGGGTACTGACTTTGGTGAGTTTGGGTGACCTAGTTATCTTTCAAAATTCATCTGAAGAGTGGTTTACCCTGCTGTTATGATAGGTAGAGTCTGAATTATTGTCCATATGACATTCATGTCATTGCATTCACAGAGAATAATTGAGGTTCTGAATGTGTTTTTCTAAACTTTGGGGAAAAATCAATAAAAACTGTAAGCATTGACTCTGTAGATAATGCTTTGTGCTTTAATAACTGGTCTTCATTTAACACCCTATGATAGTATATCTCTTTAGGTTGGCAAAGTCCATTAAATATGATTTTTAATTTCAAATTAACTTCATGATTGAAAATTATTAATATTCATAGTGACTTATATAGAGGCCATAAACATTGTTAAAAAAGTAAAATTCTTGCACTTATGAAATTCATCGAATAAAAAACAAAATAGTAATTCATTACCAAGGTACTGATCTGATAAAAGCAAGCAGAGACATAGTTAATGTTAGGGCTGGGATCTGACTGAGTTTTTTAGGGACAAAAAAGGCTTCTCTTAGGATTTATGGCAGCATACCATTCTCACAATTCCTTTATTTTTCTGTGGTTGTCATAAGGTGTCTGGGGTTTGCCAAAACTATTTTGTGAGAAGGCAAAAACTAACGTTCAAGTCCCAACTCTCAGTCCAGGGCTGTGGGAGCTGATGTAGAAATCCCTGAATTAGAATTCAGAAAACTGGCATGGGTAGTTTGCCCCATACCAGTTTTCCATATGGCTAATCCAATTCCTTCATCTCTACAAATTTATTAGTAAGAATTGATGCTTAGGCATAGATATTAATGAGGAGTCGATCAGATCCTCTCTCAGACTCAGTTGCTTAGCTGAACACCCATGACTCCATGGTCTCAAGGTTGTTCAACAATGCCATCTTTGCCAGATCCACATCTATAAGCAGAACATGGAGAGAGCCCTGGCACACACTCAACATGTGTTTCTAGAAGGTTTCCAAAAGAGAGGGAATGACCTTAAAGGAACTAGAAAGAGTGAGGTAAAGAACACACTGGACCCCTCAAAAGATCTCAGTTTGATGGTAGGATGAGATGCTGAAAGTAAGGAGAGAAAAGAGATTCTTTCAAAATGCAGGACCTCAAAGTGTTATGAATAATTACAGTGATAAAAATCACCAACAAAATAGAAGTCATGACAGAACTCTTGCCCTCCATCTGTTGTAGTCTGCTCAGTGTCTGTATTTAAGTATCATTTGCTGTTGGAGATGATTCATTCAGTCCATATAACGAGAGGCAATGTATTCTTGTTACTCAAAAGGAACTGTCCGACTAACTTTGATTATATTCATTAAGATTTAAATCTATACCTTTTAATATAATAATAATAACAATAAACAGTTATTGAGCATTTATAATGTCCCAGGAGCTGTTTTAAATGCTTTTCATGATTGACCCTCACAACTCTGAATGAGCTCTATCACCAGCCTCATCTTGCAGAAGCACAGAGGGGCAGTAACTCCCAAGTGTTGCCCAGCAGATGGACTCTACAACTTGAACTTTTTCACAGTTACATTATTATCACATATATCTGCTTATATTTGATTTTTAGTTGAACCCTGTGTGTAAGGAAAATTTTTAACATATAAAGATACTTTTAAATAATACAAGAATTAAAAATACACAACTTTGTGAATCAATTAAGAAAATATTTGAGGAACAAATAAAGTTTTTCATGTAATGTTTGCTAAATATGAACTTAAAGATAAAATTTCCAAGAATCCTTGCCATGGATGTAACTTACAGAGTATTGCTAACCAAATGAGAATAGCTCTTTCTCTACTTGAGGTGCATTGATTCTGAGCCTCTGGTTTTATTCAGTAATAAATGGACCATATGTCTGGATAGCAAATTGTGTGTTATTGTCTAGATATAAAGAACAAGAACTAAGAGACTGAACTATAGTCTTTCAACCCAATGTGGTGCCTTAGTGTCTTTGTTCATATGCTTTTTGCAGGACACATCACAATGCGTTCCATTTAAAAAGTGCTAGCTCTCTCTGAAAGGACAATTTCTACAACACCAAAGATGAATATTAAATAACACTAGGTTAATGTCAGTAGAAATACATACACCATTTCCTGGAGTGTTATGCTCAAATATTTCATGTGAATACATTGCTTATTTGTTTTTTATTATATATGACATGGTATGCACTCAATAAATATTGGATAAATTGAATTGACTTGATAATAAATTTCAAGTTAAATACAATAAGTATTTTCTGTAGTAATTATTATCCACAGACTTTAAGAAAAAAATTAAATGTTTTTCTGTTAAATTAATCTGTTTTTTTTCTAATTTCTGAAATAGACACCTATTATCGATCTATGGTTTATCAAATAACTGAGATTTGGAGAGTTACATTAACAATACAAGCCTAGATTTTTAGTCCATGAGTGAACTTCTAACAGGTAATAATGTATTTTTTAAAAGAAGAATTTAAGAAAAAGTAAAAATGTTGAATTATTTCAGAAAGAAGAGGCAGAATGACAATTCTCTTAAGGTGAAAATGGATTCTACGAATGAAATATTCATTCATTCATATCAGTATAAAAGAAGGAAGAAAAAAGGAGAGGGAGGAGATAAAGAGGGCAAAGGGGAGCAGCAACCACAGAGGAACAAAGGTGTTCTGAGAGTATCAATGGTGCAAATTTGTGTTCAACTTTGTTTTGGTTTTTTACTTGTCCAGCCCAATCTAATGGAATATCTATGGCAAAATTGTATACAGTGTTAATTAAAGCCTACCAAAGAATTTCAGAATCTCTTTATCAATGCAAAGTGGGTTCTTTTAAATTGAAATTAGTTCTAGAAAAGTCACATTCTAGAGTCAGGAGAGCAGAGAAAAATAACTTCTGAGACCCTAATATAAATCTTTAAGTTGAAGACAAAAACACTCCTATTTTACTATAATGGATTTGTTTTAGACAAAGTACTTCTCCTAACTCATCTTTGTTTTCTATAAAATTTGTAATTTGATACCCCTAACTCCAAAAGTTGGGATTGGGTTTGTTATCCAGTTTTTATCCTTTATCTAGTTTTGCACATTTCTAGTCACCTTGCCCATTTTCAGTTCCACATAGGGAGGAACAAGGAAATATGCCTATTGAATAGGTGATTTTCTTTTTTTTTTAAGATTTTATTTATTTATATTTAGAGAGGGGAAGAGAAGGAGAAAGAGAGGGAGAGAAACATCAATATGTGGTTGCCTCTAGCATGCCTCCCACTGGGGACCTGGCCCATGGCATGTGCCCTGACTGGGAATTGAACCAGTAACCCTTTGGTTCTCATGCTGACGCTCAATCCACTGAGCTACACCAGCCAGGGTGAATAGGTGATTTTCTAAGACAGGAGAATTTGCTATAATTCAGGACTTCCAGAAAAGATGGAGGTATAGGTAGATACACTGTGCTTCCTCATACAACCAAAAGAAGGACAATAAAAAATTTAGAAACAAAAAACAACCAGAACTGACAGAAAATTGAACTGTATGGAAGTCTGACAACCAAGAAGTTGAAGAAGAAACATTCATCCAGAAGAGTAAGGGGGCAGAGACCACCAGCCAGGGTAGAGAGGACTCGCAGTATGTGTCACCTGGAGGACTGGGACAGGCAAGGTGGTGGCTGGCGGAGTGGGTGGTCCCACATTCACATGTGGATAAACCAGGAGGAACAACAGGGAGCAAGACAGACCATGCAACCCAGGGTTCCAGCATGGGGAAATAAAGCCTCAAAACCTCTGACTGAAAAAACCTGTGGGTGTTATGGTGGTGGAAAAAACTCCCAGTCTCGTGGGAGAACTCGTTGGAGAGACCCACAGACTCCTAGAATATACACAAGCCGATCTACCCAGGAACCAGCACCAGAAGGGCCCATTTGCTTGTGGGTAGCCAGGGAAGTGACTGTAAGAAGGTCAATAGCTGAGCAAGCAGTACTGTTCCCTCTCAGACCCCTCCCCCACATACAGCATCACAACACAGTGACTTCAGTTACCCCACCCGGGTGAATACCTAAGACTCTGTCCCTTACAATGTAACAGGTGCATGGAAACAAAAAATATATGGCCCAAATGAAAGAACGTATCGAAGCTCCAGAAAAGATACAATTAAGTGATTAATAGATAGCCAACCTATCAAATGCACAGTTCAAAACACTGATAATCAGGATGCTTATAGAAATGGTTGAATATGGTCATGAAATAGAGGAAAAAGTGAAGAAAATGAAAAGTGAAATAAAGGAAAATGTATGAGGAACCAACAGTGAAAGTAAGGAAACCAGGACTCAAATCAACAGTTTGGAGCAGAAGGAAGAAAAAACATCCAAACAGAACAGAATGAAGAAACAAGAATTCAAAAAAATGAGGAGAAGCTTAGGAACCTCCCAGATAATTTTAAACATTCCAACATCCATATCATAGGGTTGCCAGAAGGAGAAGAGGAAGAGCAAGAAATTGAAAACTTAGTTGAAAAAATCATGGAGAACTTCCTCAATCTGGTGAAGGAAATAGACTTCCAGGAAGTCCAAGAACCTCAGAATCCCAAAGAAGTAGGGCCGAAGGAAGCACACACCAAGGCACATCATAATTACATTATCCAAGATTAAAGATAAAGAGATAATCTTAAAAGCAGCAAGAGACAAGGAGACTGTTACCTACAAAGGATCTCCCATAAGGCTATCAGATGATTTCTCAAAAGAAATCTTACAGGCAAGAAGGGGCTGGAAAGAAGTATTCAAAGTCTTGAAAGGCAAAGATCCACATCCAAGATTACTCTATCTAGCAAAGCTATCATTTAGAATAGAAGGTCAGATAAAATTCTTCTCGGATAAGATCAAGTTAAAGGAGTTCATCATCACCAAGTCCTTATTATATGAAATGTTAAAGGGACTTGCCCAAGAAAAAGAAGAAGATCAAAACTATGAACAGTAAAATGACAACAGACTCACAACTATCGACAACTGAACCTAAAAAAACAAAAACTGAGGAAACAACTAGAACAGGAACACAGTCACAGAAATGGAGATCACATGGAGGGTTATCAGCAGGGAGTGGGTGGGAATGGGGGAAAAGGTAAGGGGAATAAGTAGCATAAATGGAGGTACAAAATAGACAGGGGGAAGTTAAGAATAGTATAGAAAATGTAGAAGCCAAAGAACTTACATGTAGGACCCATGGACATGAACTAAGGTAGGGGGAGGGAAGGGATATGAGTGGGAGGGGGTGTGCAGGATGAAGAGGAATAAAGGGGGGGGGAATTGGACAACTGTAATAGCATAATCAATAAAATATATTAAAAATAAAAATTATAAAAAAGATATGCTATAATTCAGAAAAAAACACTTGACTAAAATGTTGGATGTTGAACAAAGTTTACCCAAAAATAAATAGCAAAAGTGAAATATGTGGTTCCCTCTCTAGGAATTTACATTGGTTAGAATGTCCTTAGATTCGCATCGCTATGTATGGTCTTCAGAGTCAATATATCATATTTTTTGTGTTTTCATGAAGATTCCAGAGCCCTTCAGTTAAGGATTGCTCTAATTCCTAAATTAAACAGCATTCAATTCAGTTCCAGATCACTTCAAGGTAATAAGACTGGCAGCTCTTATTTTAAATAGTCATTTTACACTTCTGCCGATTTCTTTGACAATCTTGGATTACTCGTTTGTTAAATGTGATAAAAGCCATGTTTGGCTAAAAATATATATACTACATTTGAATGTTCGTTTACACTTGAGTAGTTAAAGGATAAACTTTCTAGGCCTTTAGGTTATAGCTTTTTATAGACACTGAATATAATCACCTAATCTATTTTATATTATCCCTTTCAACTGTTTCATGAGAGATATCTCTGCTGTGCAAGTTGATAATATGAATTCAAGACAAAATGCTCAAATACTCATCAAGCACTGTCTTTTAGTTTGCAGAGAAATTTGCTTTGACATTTGACATTTTCAAGAGAAATAAAAAATTCATGGGGCTACATAAAAGTATTGTTACTAAATTTTAAGCTCCCCAAAGCATGAAGACTTATCCTTGAATCCTGAACACAGTGTCTTTAGACATAACACTTGCTCAATAAACATTTATAAAATAAATAGAAATAAATAAATGGAGTTCATAGCGTGACTAAAAACTTTTTTCTCAAAGTGTATATGACATACAGTAGGGCATTCCTCAAATACACAAAACAACTAATATAACATGGAAAATTTTATAGATACATAAATGTGTCTCAGATATTAGTCATTTGACCACAGACAGCTATATTTATGTTTCTTATTTATTATATACCCATTATCTGTTATAATTCACATCATATTTTTAATAAATCAGTTCTTAGCACAAGCATATGAGGGGATTAAATTCCGCATACTACAGAAGTAAAGCAACAGATACAAATGACACAGCTGAAATGACTCAGAGTTCAGATTCTTGTCTGTGTCTTGCTTCAGAGTCTCCCCAGTGATTTGCACCACGTGATCTTTATTCACTGCAGAAAACATAAAAGCAGTTTTACTTAAATACATAACAAATTCAGGAAACTCATTTCTTGGGAATATGGCTCTGACAATAAACAAAATGTTTCAAAAGATCTGGGAATGGGTAAGAGTGACAGCTTTGTCTCTTTTAAAGCCTCTCAGCCTTACCTCCTAAACTGCAGGCAACAAAGCAGATCATTTCACTCCTTGCGTCCACTGCTCACAAAAGAAGGCTGGGTTATCTCCAATCCCGTGTATAAGTTTGAGACCCTAGATGTCATGCTGGTTAAAGGACATCAGATGCTGACCCAGTCCCTCCAAGCATTTCAGTGTTTCCTCAAAGGCCATTACAAAATTTGAAACAGAAACAGCTACAAATATATGGTTCCTCAAAATTAAAAATGCTGAGGAGAGAAATGAAGGATGAATTTACACAGTACAAAATGACTTTCAGTGTTATAGAGTCGTAGGTAGTTAGGTATTTATGTAGAGTTGAGACTATTCTGAAGCCCTCTGTGAGCAACCTGGAATGGGAACCAAAATTTCCAGGCCCAGCTTCTCCACCCAGCAGTGTGTGGTTTTAACAAATCCCCAAATTGCAATGTTCTTTCTTCTGATGAAATTGCAAACAAGTGGAACTGCTGGATGCCTCCCCGTCAGCCTTCCTCTGACCCCCAATTTGCAGCCTCAGGGCCCCTCAGTGAAATACTGAGGGACCCTCAGGCATCTTCCATCCCTAAGCCAAAATACTCTTGAAACACCTACCTATATCTTCAGTCAAAGTCATTTTCAAGAATTCCTAAAGAATTCTTTAGAAAAGAGAATCCACAAGCCCTGGCTGTTGTGGCTCAGTGGGTTGAGTGCCAGCCTGTGAACCAAAAAGTCACCAGTTCAGTTCCCAGTCAGGGAATTCCCTTGGCTGGTGGGCCAAGTCCTCGGGCGGGATCATACAAGAGGCAACTGATTGGTGTTTCTCTCACACATTGATTTTTCTCTTCCTCTCTTTCTCTCTCCCTTCCCCTCTCCCCAAACAATAGATAAAATCTTTAAAAAGAGAGACAGAATCCACAAGTCATGATGGATCCATCCATGAGGCATCGCCATAACCATATTGTACACCAAGAAATATAACTTCCAGAATGTATTCTTGAATTCTGTTATTCTGAAAAACCTGAAAAGTTTTTACTTAGTTCCAGATACAAAGAATAGAATAAAAGTTGCTGTTTTACCAGCATGAGGACTACAGATATGGCCCAAACACTCTAAAATCAGTTACAAAAGGCTGGCTATGGAGCCACTCTCATGTGAGATTGCAAATGTGTGTGGAGTGGTGTCCCATCCAGGAGCATAAAGGAGCACGCTAGGAAGAAGATGCCAGTGAGAAGAGATGAGGCTAGGACAGAGCCCCCTAGGGCTTGGGCTCACTGCAAAGCAGTCAGGGTGAGCAAGGTTGGAAGGAGAGGGTGCTGTCTCAAAAGTTGTAAAATCTAGGAGCAAGCTTCTAGGCCTTCAAGGGTTGCTACACCATCTAAAGACTGAGCTTGGTGGAAAAGGACAGAGCAGCCCCTGCATTTGGTAGGCTTGGCAAGAACAGAGTGCAAGGGGACAGGAGCCCATCCATGTGGGCTGAGGAGTGATGCGGATTCCGGCCCGCGAAATCCGTGGGGGGACCGTAGCCGATGCGTGTATGAATCTCATACCGAGACACGCGGGGAAAGAGAGACCGGGGCCACGTGGCTGATTCCTCCCATCTCAGGAAAAAGCCCAGTGGCTTGCCCAGCCGGGGTTTTTATGAGGGGCATTAGCACACATTTACATTGGATTGATTATTCATGGGATTAAGCAGAACAGGGGTAAGATTACTCACAGCAGGGCATTAGGATGTAAATTCAGGTCCGGTGGCAGACAGGACCAGGTTAAAGTAGTATGCAGGGGTCAGCAAGCCAGAACTTTTTAAGATATATCTTTGCCAAATTCCTATTAGAGAGTTCCCATTCCACAGACATGATCCACACTTGCTCACACGGGAATCACACGGAGCTGGCCTCAAAACATGTAAATTCTCAGGACTGCGTGTTTACACATGTGTGGAAATCACTGCCACAGAGGAGGACTCACAGGAGGGAATGAAACAGCATGTGACCAATGCGGTCACACTTTGAATTGAATGACCTATGGTGTCCATCTTGAAATTACTAACTTTATCTTTGAATTTGGGTGGCTGCAATCACTGAAGGATGTCTTCTATGAGGAATTGAGGCTGTTACCCTGGAAAGGGGATACTGCCCTAGGCTAGGCCTTGCATTTTCATTTTTCACTGGGTCTTGCAGATTCATGCAGCAGCCCTAGCAAAGACAATATGATAATAAAGCTTAACTTTGAAAAGGAGAAGACAAGGGCAGGAGCTGACAGAAAACGTAAGATCAGACACAGTCGGTCATGCCCTAGGGTTGGAGGTACTAAGTATGCTGGTATGGTTTGGACACATGGAAATACAGAAGCATGGGTCAGGGATACTGCAGGTATGGAGCCCGTTAGAAAGCAAGAGCATGTGAAGCTGGAGCCTGGCAGATCTGTGCTTTCAAAAGAGGGGGAAAAGAGGGGGGAAAAAGAGAGGACACAGATACATGTAGGTGTATGAGGTTGGTGGTGAGATGAAGAGGTAGGCAGAGTCTGCTGGCTTCCAGGTAATGAACAAAATATAAAAAAGGGCCATAGTCTGAGTGTGAAGGTACAAGAGGGCTGTGGAAATGTGTGAAAGGGATGCGGGTGCAGTAACTGAGAGACCAAAAGAACTACAGGATGAGGTAAATGGACAGTCTCCTAACACTATTTATCACAAAGTGTGGGTGTTTTGCATGTTTATCTGATTATTTGTATTTTGTCTTTCACCCTGATGAGGAGATGTGTATTCCAGGAGGAGATAAATCATGCTGTCTTTTCCTTAGTTCTGTCCCCAGGAACAGAGCCCAGTTCATGGTTGAACTCAATGAACAGTTGTTGGGAAGGAGGTTGGGAGGAAGGAAGAAGTCTGGAATTATAGTTTAATGTAATCATTATTTATATTTAGCCTATGTCTCCTATAAAAAAATGTACACTTGCCCTGACCAGTGTAGCTCAGTTGGTTGGGCAACATCCTGCAAAACAAAAGGTCACCAGTTTGATTCTCAGTCAGGGCACATGCTTGGATTGCAGGCTAGGTCCCTGGTTGGGAACATGTGAGAAGCAACCAACGGATGTTTCTCTCCCACATTGATATTTCTCTCTCTCTCTTTCTCCATCCCTTCCCCTCTGTCTAAAATTAATAAAATCTCTTAAAAATAGAAAGAAAGAAATGTGCATAATCAGAACACAATATGTACCTTTATATATTGATAGATACGGTAAATAAGACTCCATCTGGGGCAGACTCTACCTGCCTTCCTACTCAACTACTTTATCTTCTTACCCCTTCTGGAGATGGGCAGTGTCTTCCTTTGACCACTCCTTCTCTCCGTTTGAAACTCTAACTTTCCTCAGGGTGAAGTGATCGCTATTCATCTTCTCCTGAGAAGGCTCTTTTTCTAACAAGCAGGAGGAATTGCCTTTCCTCCCAGTGGTTACTAGGCAACATGTCAAAGACCAGGCCAGAGAAGAAGGTAATTGCCATGACTAAGTTCAGGCCCTTCCTCAAATCAATGGACACCGAGCCACCTTAGCATGCCCATGGGGGAGATTCCTCTTCTGAGCTCAATGCAAAGGTTCTGCTCCCAGATATTTTTAGATCCAACATACAGCATTGCTGGGGAGTCCCAACTAAAGTCTGCATTCCATATGATAATATGCAGGTCAAGTTAATCAGTTCCACAATGAGTTACAACTGTGGGGAGCACTTAGTATCTTTAGGACACTTTGTCATGCTAGCTAGTCCTCTCCATGCAGCCCTCCTCTGAGGTCACCTAGAGAACATGGTTATTCTCTCCATTTTATCTGTAAAAAAACTTAGGCATAATGTGTGAAATGACTTGTTGATCCTTATGTTGAAGAAAACTTTCCAAATTTATAAAACACCTGTTATTTCATTTGATTTCCATAACAACTACAGGAGTTGACCTCGACAGATATAATTATTCTTCAGAAGGGCTAACGTTGCACAGTTGACTAAGTGGTAAATCAGAACACAAATCAGTGGGTTTCTCCTGCAGTGCCCTTTTAACCCCTTTCTCTCATTTACAACAAAAGATAGTCACAGTCCTACGGCCAGATGCTCCAGACCCCTGAGGGAACAAGTGTCTAGTTCTCTGGGGACTGGGATTCCCTTTACTTGTCTCTCAGGAAACAGTGCCTACTCCTGCCACCAAGGCCTAGGATTTGGTGGGGAAAAAAGGATACTTGCCTCACAAGGGAGAGAAATTCAAATAGATTTGTAATAACTGAACCTCAAAGGAAAATGGCCAAAATCCAAGTCTGTCTTATTTCATATAAATCTCCTGTTTGGACTCAGTGAACACAAAAAAAAGACATATGGGCAAAGGAGACTGCCCAACTCCTCGGGGCTGCTTTCATGACCCAGCTGTCAACAGAAGCATTAGGGAGGAGCATGCCAAGATCTTCACACAGAAACAATGTCATGACAGTGTTCATGTACACCAGACACTTGCCTTTTTGGGAACTTTCCTTCGCAAAAAATAAGATTAAAATTATATTTTCCAACAACGTTGATAAAAAGACAAGTATATTAATCTTATATGTTAAAACATTTTATTTGACCCAAAAGTTTGGGTTTTTTCTGAATTTAAAAGAAATAAAAACATTTTTAGACCCCTAAAATCACTGGGGGAGAGTAGGCACTGTCCCCAGCCCTTCTATCCTCGTTGCCCCATGGGTTTAGCCTCAAAGCTCCGGGTTCTTCACAAGTCACACAAACTCTCTGGCCACGTTCCCTATTGTTCTTCGCTGATGCATTTCAGTTTTCAAAATCGATAACTGAGCATACTCCTGTCGCACGTAAGATCAAAGAAGAAAAACTTACGTTTCTTCTCTGATGTCAGAGACTTCTCATATCTCTAGCTATGATTTTAATCTCTCTGCTTTTGTTAAGTTTCCAACAGTTGAGCTGTCACCAAATATGTTAGTAACTACAAAATATCTAGAGATCCCCTGAGCTCACCCTTCCAGCTGTTACAATAAATGGACAATCTAAAGGAAAACCAAAACCTGCAGAGGCTTTACCGATTCAATGATGGATAATTGATTTCTACTTCTCTTTCCCACTTCCCTGTATGAATTTGGCTACAAACTACCCCCCTAGTGCTTTTGGCCCTTCAGTAGAATATGCACTTGCCAATGTGGAGAAATTGAGCTCAGTTTTCATGCCTTGGAATCCACTACATACTCAGCCCCAAGCCTTTTCAGCTTTAGCCATAATTAGTTGTAATGTGTTTATGGGGCCAAGAGAATTTAAAACATGCAAAACATGAGTCAGGAAAGGATGATATCAAAGTCCTTATTTATTCTGGGTCTTAGTCTAATCTCACTGGATTCCATACACATCATTGTTTTTCTTAAATAGTAGCAAGGCAGGGAGAGCTGGGGAAATTCCCACAGAGTTTATGCATTCATGCTCACACCCAACAGATTCAGATTCCATATGGAGGAGTCACGCTCCCCAAACTCACATTCTAGATATGGGCTCAGCCCTAGAAGGTCATGCTTAGTTTTCCTTTCACTTGGCTAATAACCCAGTAAATATTTGCTCTCATGACCAAAAATTATTTTGAAATATATATAAGCATATTGAAAGCCAAGGAAACATGGCACATGGTGAAAAGCCATGATGTAATAAGCAAGTGTGACATCAAGGAGCTTGCTTGACTCTCCACAGTCAATGGAACTATCTTGAACAAACCTGGAATACAGTGACTCCAAACTTATGCTGTTTCCAGAATCCCTTGTAAATTCTTCTCATTTCCACAGTTCATAAATACAAGGAACACTTTTTTCTAAAAACTAAGCCTAAACTAGCTTCAGAGATCAGCAAAATAAGTAACTAATTGCACCATGTAATTTGAAAAGCTCTGAGACAATGTTTTTCCCCAGAGATAGCAACTTACACTATATCCAGGTTCCTACACCTCAGACCCACCATAATGTCAACTTTTCATCATTTAGATCAGTGGTCTCCAACCTTTTTGGCACCAGGGACTGGATTTGTGGAAGACAACTTTTCCTTGGACTGGTACTAGTCTGCAGCCCAGGGATTGTAGACCCCTGATTTAGAATATTATTTAATCTTAAAAAAATGAGATAAATTTTCACAAATGCTATAATATGAATGAGCCTTAAGGACATTATACTGAGTGAAATATGCCAGGCATAAAAAGACAAATACTATGTAGTGGAATACTATGATTCCACTACATGGGGTCCATAAAAGTAGTTAAATTCATAGAGAAAATATAATGGTGGTAACCAGGAGAGTTATTATTTAATAAAGACAGAGAGGAGCCATAATTTTCATAGAGTCTGGGTCTCAGCCCACCCACCCCTCCAAAAAAGTCTCAACCTTATAGATCATTAGCTTGTCTTTGGAGTAAAAGGAAAATAATAATAGAAAACATCATAATGGTATAATTTTCACTATGAAGCACTCCCTATGGGTCCTTAAGGCACTCATCTATGTATCTCTACTCTTTAAATCATTCTTTAAATGCTCCCACACAGGAGCTTCTAGGCTTTTTTCAAGCTTTTGATTATTTTTTTAAATGGTAGTAAAATATATATAACATTAAATTGCTATTTTAACTACTTTCATTCAGTGGAATTAAGTATGGTCAAATTGTTGTACAACCATCACCATCATCCATCCACAGAACTTTTGCATCTTCCAGAACTAAAACTATTAAACAACTAATTCTCCCTCTTCTCTACCTCTTACAACCACCATCCCACTTTCTGTCTATGAATTTGACTACTCTAAGTACCACATATAAGTGGAATCACTTATCTTTTCATCTTTTTGTCTTTTTGTGATTGGCTTATTTCACTTAGTATAATCTCCTCAAGTTTCATCCATGTTGTATCATGTTTTAGAATTGTCTTCTTCTTTAAGGGTGAATAATTTTTCATTGAAAGTAAATATCACACTTTGTTTATCCATTCATCCATCAATGAATGTTTTGCTGACTTCCACCTTCATCTGTTGTGTATCATGTTACCTATAACTTGGGTTTTTAAATATAAACTGCTAGTTTTATTTTTATTTTACAAATGATGACATAGACACAGAAAAGGAAATCACTTAACTTATTTAATGGTGAAAAACTGAAAACTTTTCTCCTAAGATCAAGAACAAGACAAGCATACCCACTGTTACCACCATTATTCAGCACAGTACTAGAAGTCCTAGCCAGAGCAATCAGACAAGATATAAAAGGCATCCAAATTGGGAATGAGGGGGTACAATTGTTACTTTATGCAGATGACATGGTTCTTTGTAAAGAAAACCTAGAGAGTCCACCAGAAAATTATTAGAAACAATAAATAAATTCAGTGAGGCTCCATGTTAAAAAAAATCAAAGAACAAAACCCATTGCATTCTTATACTAACAATACAATTTCAGAAGAAAAATAAAACAATTCCTTTTTCAATTGCAACAAAAAATAGCACATCTAGGAATAAACATAACAAAGGATGTGAAGAAACTATATACTGAAAACTGTAAGACATTATTAATGGAAATTAAAGAAGATACAATGAAATGGAAAGATGTTTTGTGTTTATGGATTGGAAGGATCAACATAGTAAAAATGGCCATATTACCCAAAGCAATATATAGATTTACTGCAAACCCCATCAAAATCACAATGGCATTTTTTAAAGAAATAGAACAAAGAAACCATCACATGCATATGGAACCACAAAAGACCTCAAATAGCCAAAGCAATCCTGAGAAAAAAAGAATAAAGCCTGAGGTACCACACTCCCTGATTTCAAATTTTACTACAAAGTGATAATAATCAAAACAGCATGATACTGGCAGAAAAAACAGACACACAGACTAATGGAACAAAATGAAGAGCCCCAAAATAAACCTGCAAATAATTTTCCATAAAGGAGCCCAAAACACACAATCCAGAAAAAAAAAAAAAGCCTCTTCAATCAATGGTGTTGAAAAAATTGGAAAGTCACATGCAAAAGAGTGAAACTAGATTGCTATTTGTCACCATACACAAAAATTAACCCAGAATTAATCAAAGACTTAAGTATATCTGGAATAACAAAATACATAAAAGAAAACAGAGCTATCGGATTGCCGGTCAAGATGAAGGCATAAGTAGATAAAATTTTCCTCCTCACACAACCAAAAGAAGGAAAATAACAAATTAAAAACAAAAAACAAAAAACAATCAGAACTGCCAGAAAATAGAACTGTATGAAAGTCCGACAACCAAGGAGTTAAAGAAGAAACAATCATCCAGACTGGTAGGAGTGGCAGACATGGGCAGCCTGGGCAAAGAGGATGAAAAGCAAGGCTCTGGCTGGAGGACCATGTGGGAAATGCAGTGACTGGCAGTCCCACGTTTGTGTATGGATAAACCAGGAGGAACAATTGGGGAATGAGACAGACCACGCAATGCAGGGTTCCAGCAAGGAAAAAGAAACCCTCAAAACCTCTGGCTGTAAAAGTCCTTATTTAATGGAATAAATTAAACAGGTGGGGGTTGCAGTGGAGGTGGGAGAAACTCCCAGCCTCACAGGAGAGTTTGTTGGAGAGACAAACGAAGTTCTAGAATGTACATTAACCCACCCACCTGGGAATCGGCACCAGAAGGCCCAAATTTTCTTGTTGGTAGCAGGGGAAGTGATTGAAAGTGGGTTGAGAGCCAAGCAAGAGGCACTGCTCCCTCTCTGACCCCTCCCCAACATACAGCACCACAATGCAGCAACATGAGTTACCCAGCCCTGATGAATACCTAAGACTCCACCCCTTACAATGTAACAGGTACACTGAGACAAAGAAATATGGCCTAAATGAAAGAACAAGTCAAAACTCCATAAAAAGAACTAAGCATCGAAGAGATAGCCAACCTATCAGATGCCGAGTACAAAACACTAGTAATCAGGATGCTCACAGAAGTGATTGAGTATGGTTGCAAAATAGAAGAAAAAGTGAAGGCTATGAAAAGTGAAATAAAGAAAAACATACAGGGAAGCACACTGAAGGGAAGGAAACTGGGACTCAAATCAATAATTTGGAGCAGAAGGAAAAAATAAACATTCAATACAAACAGAATGAAGAAACAAGAATTCAAAAAAAACGAGGAGAGGATTAAGAATCTCTGGGAGTACTTCAAACAGTCCAACATCTGAATTATAGGGATGCCAGAAGGAGAAGAGGAAAAGCAAGAAATTGAAAACTTAGTTGAAAAAATGATGAAAGAAAACTTCCCTAATCTGGTGAAGGAACTAAGCATGCAAATCTAGGAAGCTCAGAGAGTCCCAATCAACTTGGACCCAAGGAGGAACACACTAAGACACATCATGAGTAAATTGCCAAATATTAAAGATAAGGAGATAATCTTAAAAGCAGCAAGAGAAAAAGAGACTGTTAACTACAAAGGAGTGCCCAATAAGACTATCAGCTAATTTCTCAAAAGAAACCTTGCTGCGGGGGGAGGGCCAAGATGGCGGCGTAGGTGGATGCACTGTTCCTCCTCGCACAATCAAAAGAGGAAAAAAAAGCAATTTAGAGGGCAAGGGCACCCAGATCTGACAGAACACTGAACTGAGTGGAAGACCGACAACCAAGGAGTTAAAGAAGACACGTTCATCCAGACTGGTAGGCGGGGCAGAGCCAGGTGGAGGGCGCTCAGGGAGACACGGTTTGTGGAGCGGTGCTGGTGGTGCTTCAGCCACCTGGAGTGGCCGGTGGTGGGTGTGCCTGGCCAAAGCTCAACGGGCACACTCTACAAGACCAGGGCTGAGACTGGTGCACCAGGCTGTCCCTCATTAGCGTGCAGATAGACTGGGACAAAAAGCTGGGGAGCGAAACAGACCACAGCCCACCAACGCAGGGAAATAAAGCCTCAAATCACCGATTGAAAACACCTGTGGGGGTTGAGGCAGCCACAGGAGCAACTCCTGGCCTCACAGCAGAGTTCATTGGGGAGGCCCACGGGGACTCTCTCTGGAGCCAGCAAGGAGGGAATCGGCTTGCTTGTGGGCAGCTGGGGAGGTGCAGAGAGCGGAGCAAGTGCCATTGTTCTCTCAGGCCCCACCCCCACAGAGAGCTTCACAACACAATGACGTGGGTGACCCCACCCCCAAAGACAGTGTCACAACAGAGCGACGTGGGTTTCCCCGCCCTGGTGAACACCTAAAGCTCTGCCCCTTAAAGTAACAGGCACACCGAGGGAAAAAAATTAAGGCAGCAAGATAGGGGGGAGCAGAGTCCACTCCCTCCTCCCCACAAGTGAAACACCCAGCTGATTTTCTGAGGAACAGAGCAAACACCCAACAGTATTCCAGCATATATGAAGATTGGTGACCAAGATTACAGGGGAAATTGAACAATCAGATGCCTGACACAGACAGGAGGACCGGGGGAGCAGGCCTGACCGGACACTTTTAAAGCCAGTCAACAGAAGTTTTTTTGTTTGTTTGTTCGTATGTTTGTTTGTTTGTTTGTTTTCCCCACCCTCCTTCCTGTCTGCCCTTCTTTATTTTTTTTTAATTTCTTCTTCCTTCCATTCATTTAGTATTCCTAGTCTTCTCCTCTTTTTATTTCTTATTTTTTATTTTTATTTTATTTATTTTTTTTTACTTTATTTTTTTTCTTTTCTTCTTCCTTCCCCTCTCTTCTTTACCCACAGGTGAGACATTAAAACCTGGAGTTGAAAAGAGAACAGAGCTAGACACAGACAACGGTCAGCCCTAAAAACAGAGACAGTGACAAAAAAATCAACTTCGCTACTCCAGAGAACTTGACAGATCAATTTAAGAAACAGAGGCTAGCAAGAAGTGTCTCACAAACAACGGGAAGACAAAGAAACAACTCCCAAATGAAAGGAAAGGAGGAAGCCCCAGAAAGAATGATAAATGAAATAGAGGCAAGCCAACTATCAGATAGTGAGTTCAAAGCATTAGTTATCAGGAAGTTCAAGAAACTTGATGAGCTCGCAGAGAATTTTGAGAAACTACAGGGAAACTATAATGAACTCACTGCAAACTATGTCAACATGAAAAAGGAAATAGAAACTATTCACAAGGACCAAGAGGAAATGAAGAATACAATATCTGAACTGAAGAACACAGTAGAAGAAATCAAAAGCAGGCTCAATGAAGCAGAGGATCAGATCAGCGAGCTGGAAGACAGGTTGAAAAAAACACCCAAAAAGAGCAGGAACAGGAAAAGAGACTCAGAAAGAATGAAGAGGTATTAAGGAAAATGCAGGACAACATGAAACGTAATAATGTTTTTATAATAGGGATACCAGAAGGAGAAAAAGAAGAGCAAGAGATAGAAAATGTGTTTGAAAAAATAATGATGGAAAACTTCCCTAATCTGATGAGAGAGAAAGTCACACAAATCCAGGAAACACAGAGAGTCCCAATCAAAAGGAACCCAAACAGGCCCACTTCAAGACACATCATCATTAAAATGGCAAAATTCCAAGACAAAGAGAGAATCTTAAAGCCAGCGAGACACAGACAGGAAATACTATACAAAGGAGCCCCGATAAGGTTAGCAGCTGACTTCTCAGTGGAAACACTCCAAGCCAGAAGAGAATGGCAAGAAATATTCCAAGCAATGAGAACCAGAGGCCTGCAACCAAAACTACTCTACCCAGCAAGGCTCTCAATCAAGATAGATGGCCAAATTAGGAGCTTCCCACACAAAAGAAGTCTAAAAGATTACACCTCCACCAAACCAGCACTGCAAGAGATGCTAAAGGGACTGCTTTAAGGAAAGGAAGGAAAAGAGAGAGAGAAAGGAACACAGATACAAAAAAAAAAGGCAATGAATAAGTACCTATCAATAATAACCTTAAACGTAAGTGGACTAAATGCTCCAATCAAAAGACATAGACTAGCTGAATGGATAAGAAGCATGACCCACACATATGCTGCCTACAAGAGACCCACCTCAGGACAAAAGACCTTCACAGATTGAAAGTGAAGGGCTGGAAACAAGTTTTCCAAGCAAATGGAAAGGAAAAAAGATCTGGGGTAGCTATACTCATATCAGGTGAAATCGGCTTCAAAAAAAGGGCCATAAAGAGAGATCCAGAAGGACACTTTATAATACTCAAGGGAAGAATCCACCAAGAAGACATAAACATTGTAAATATATATGCACCCAACACAGGAGCACCCAAATACATAAAGAAAATCTTGGAGGACTTCAAGAAAGACATTGATAGCAACACAATTATAGTAGGGGACTTCAACACCCCA